>JAJLXV010000142.1:0-38955 GCA_030571435.1 Myxozyma mucilagina | reverse complement strand
TCTGAAAAGAATAGAGAAGGCTGGCATGCCACTGTCAGACCCCAGAGGGCACGAAGAGAATACCGCATCTTACGTCTCTGTTTTTTTGGTCGCGCATTTTTGGTAGTGGTTGGTGGAGTGTTTGACATCTGGTGTTCCTTCCCAAGCTTTCTCTTTGTGGCTTTTCGAATTACGACTTTCCATTAGACGACGAGTGAGGCCGGTGATAATTATTTTCCATTATCTTTTGCATTACGATTTTTGAAGAGGACGTTAGAGGGGGGTGAGGTGGAGTGGTAGACACATTATCATTTTGTATTTCAATTTTTTCTTGTAATAGATCATTCAAACATCATAATCATGTGCGTAGTAAATGTAGAAAAACTTAAAAGATATAAGCCAGTAGAGAAAATTGCAAGGTTAGCTAGTACTTTCCGTGTAGTACTTTATTACGAAGCTGTTCGTTAGAAGTACATTTGCATGAGTGACTGGAGTAATCTGTTTCACAGTTTATGGGCTCTTGCGCGTCGTTCATGTGGAATCTACAATGATTGTCGTAATAATGATACAAAACGTAAATACATTCATTTTACTTGACTCTAAAACTCTGCACAACACAACTAGAACAAAGATGGAACATCAAATTACAGAAAAAAAACATATGGAACACTAATAAAGAAACAATGTAAATGTCTCTCACTCTACTTCAATGACAGCCTTCTTCCTTCTCCCACGGATTTTTTTCCAATTCGAAAGTGTAAAAGCAATGATGATAACATTTTCCCCCAAGGTCATTAATAACGATGACGCCCATTAACTTTGACATGCATCAAATTAAGATTGAGCGGCTGCCCGTTGTGACGCAGCGATTCGGTCACCCAATGATAGAGCAAGTCCTTGTCCTTTACTTCGAATACGAATGTGACCCACGATGTTTCCTGACGCTTCCTTCTCGATGCTCAAATTTGCCAGCGCATCCTCACCAAAGACACTCTTTGCATACAGGTTGGCGCTCAAGAATTGACAGTCACCCTTCAAGCTTGCTGCTGGCGTCAACACAGACATATTAGTGTATTTGACTAGTTCATCGAGATACTCCTTCAAGTTCTGGCTCTTGTTGATGTTATTGATGTTAACCTTGTTCTCCCACTCAAACTCGGTCCACATTGTGCGGAATTGAGTCTCAGTGACGACGCCAGGGTGAATGTAGTCCATGATGTCGACATGGACATCGCTAAGAATAACAATGTTTGTCTCAGTAGATGATGAACCGTCGTAGACGATGTTACCGAAAATGACACCAGTGTCAGTAGATGAAACCTTGATCGTAGCTTGGACAGAGTGGAATGCGTGAGGTCCAAGGTTTTGTGTGGTAGGCTTCTCGACAACCTTCAAATCACCAAGAGTTGCAAATTCAACGCACAAGTTCTGTAAAGTATCTGTTGTCTGGTTGACTAACAAAACGTCAAGAACAATATCGAACTGATGAACCTTGACATAAGCTTCGGCATAAACAGAATCTGAAAATCCAGTAAGTTGAACGACTTTGCTAAGTTTTGATGAGATGTCCTCAGCAACAGTCTCAGTTCCGGTAGCCATCGTCAAATCAAGCTCAAATTCATCTTGTCCCTCAACTTGCGACTTCTTGGCCAATTGTCGAATTCCTAGAGAGTCATCAACCTGTATAGCATTCTTCGCTCTCTCGAGTCGATCCTTGTCAGCTCGCTTGGATTCTTCAGCGACGACCATATTATGGAATGCAGTATGTGTGTCTTCCAAGAAAATCTCTTCGACTAATTCAGCTTCCTTCATTTCAGATAAAGACTTGATACAAGCCATAATTCTGTCCATGGAGTCTTCATCAATAGGGGTCTTGACAAATTTGGACTGTCCAACTCTGAGAACTGAAATCAAAATAAGCATGGCCTCAGCACGTAACAGATTCTTCTGCTTCTCCTCCTTAGACAATTTCGAGTATCGAAGAACAAGCTTGGTGAGTGTCGAAGCCAAGGTAGCCGCGAGGTAGTAGTCACCATCAAGAATAAGCTGTCGTAATGGGGGCTTAGCAGCGGCTTTAACAGCTTCCAATTTGGCATTGACAGCAGATTCTGATGTGAGTGCAGATTCTGTAGCATAGGTACCATCTGGAAGAATCTTACGACTGCTGGCCTTTGGTTTGCTACCGTTAACTTTCTCAGCTTCTGGCTCAGCTGGGCCATCCTCTTGAACAGCTTCCAATAATCGCTGCTCAGAAGCAAGAATGGGAATCTCTCCCAAACTTGATCGGATCTTGGACCATGATGAACGAATTTCAGCTTCTGAGGAACAGTACTCTCCAATAATCCACAAAGCACCTCTGAAAACCTTACCACTTCTGACATCACCGAGAGTGCTTACAAGTCGGGCAACAATAGATTCACGAAGAGCAGGGAACTTTTCAACAACTTCCTTAACAAAGCTAATGACATCGACAGCTGAGGCGTTGTTGAATTCGGAGATGAAGTCCATAAGCAATTCAACTACAGGAGCAGCAACTTCAGCAAACTTGATTGCGCACTGGTGGATATAATGAATGAGGAGCTGTCGGTACTCAACGTTCTTGTCATTGTCTCCATCAATGGTCTTAGAAAGCTCTTTCTTCAGTAGCAAAATGACTTCTTGAACATTCTTGCTAGAGATCATTTCAAGAGCAATATCGAGAGCCTTTCGGCGAACGTCGAGATCGGTACTAGACAAGACACGTAAAATCTCCATGACAAGGTCATCCAAGACACCTTCGTGACGTTTGCGAAGTTCATCGACACGTACAAGAACGATTAGTTTGACATTGTTGTCGGATTCTTTAACACTGAGCTCGATAAATTTAGCAGCAGCAGCCTTGATAGCGACAGGATTGCTAGTGAGAGCGGTCAAGGCAGTGGCAGCTTCGTAAACGACGGTATTTGATGGAACCTCCAGCAATTCGAAAATAAGACGAAGGTACTTTCCTTTGTTGGTAGAGTTGGTAACAGCGTCTTTACGGATGAATTCGATGAAAGCAAGTTGCAAGAGCTCATCCATCGAGGCAATTGAGTCGTAGGATTTCAAGAGATACTGAATTGCGCCCTCGGGGTAGATGTTTGACAATACGACAAAGGCATTGCGTTTGCAGGTAGTGTCGGACTCGGTCTCGAGGAAGCCCAAAACGAGCTCGGCTGCATCGGGGACGAGGTGCTCAGAGAGAGAGTAGATTGAGTAAACAGCAAAGACAGCGTTTTTGCGGACGTAGGCGTGGCGGTGTTCGAGGCAGGCGCGGACGGAGGGGATCAGGGGCTCGAGGAGCTCGGGCTCGCGTAGTTTGCCCAGGAAACGAAGGGTTGCGCCGCGAATGTACTCGTTGGGATGTTGCAGGTCGTTACGAATGGCATTGCTGCACAAAAGAAAAAAAAAGCAAGGGTTAGTAACACGCACACAGACGAGGAGCGAGACACAGAAAAGAGGAGCGAGACACGCACCAGACCAGGATCATCTCCTGCTTCAGCTTTCCATCCGGGTTGAGTTTCGGGCAGATCTCCCAGTAAAACTGCAGCAGCTTCTTGAGGGCCTTAGATTTGGAAGGCATGACAAATCGGATGACGTGCATGAGCAATTGCGGCATGGGGTCGCCATTGAGCATAATGACGAGGATGCGCTTCATTGCCTCGACCTTGACCGGGTCATTGCCGCGCTCGAGCTGGAAACGCAGGTCCTGCAGCGACGGCTGGTCCGCGGACGACGGCTCGTGAATAAGCGTGTACGAAGACACCTCAGCCATTGCGATCGTGGAGCAGAAAGGGGGGAAGAGCGGAGGAAAGGGGACGAGGCGGTTGGGTTTGTGTGTCTGGCGGGTCGCGAGCGTCGTACTGCCTTTCGCTACGGCAGTGGCCTTTTGGCGCGCAGCAGCATACTTCTCAGCCTGTGCGCACATATCAGCACGTATGCAATGGGGTTCGTACTGGCTATTTTCAGTGCGGCTCGTCGCGACTAACGCGCTCTATGATTAATTTGTTTATTGTTTTACATACTCTAACTGTGCGCGTCATGGCCGCAGACAAACTCAAACGTCAAAATGCCACGCCCTGAATCGGCTGTTGTGGGTCTGATTACGATGCTGCAGCCATTTTCGCCGCTCAGCAGATATGAATGCTCTTCAGAGTTCCAACTGACCGGCGCGTCTTCAAATCCGTACACAGTCATAGTCGCCCACTTATCTGGCGGAAGATGTTTTCTAATTCATGTCAGCCTATATAGAAATAAGGAATAATAAATGTAGCAACTCACAGTATATCTATTAGTAGTTCGTCGGCAATTTTAGAATTAAGAAAGCCATCGATTGTGATTAATGTAGCTTGATCTGTAGGTGTTGTTTCGTCTATATCATCTGAAAATATCTGGTACGACGACATCAGAGGATCGATATTGTCGCCGAGTAGAATTCTTGGACTTGCAAGTGATAGAAGACCAGTCCATTCGAATATGTGTGCAAGTTGCTCAGCCATGACCTCTCGCTCGTAATCCTCTCGTTCTTTTTTGCTAATATTTTTGATTCCACCGATAATTTCGGTTGAGCTTTTTTTAGGATCAAGCGAGGGTATTTTCACTGTGCCGATAGTTGTTACTTTAAATGCTTGTGGATATGCTGTAGCGCTAAGATATGCGGGTAGAGGCGCTAAGGGTGATGTAGATGCTGAGGTAGGAAATATATATACAAGAAACGGAACTGGATCTTTTAGAAATGTGTTCTTGCAGGCATATAATAGTCGATCGAAGCCTTTGTTGCCTGCTGTCAGAAGTGGACTTCGAAGATTGAACTCGACATCTAAACTATTAGTAAATATTTTAATAGATGAAGCAGTAAACATACTAAATCGTTGATTTGAGTAAGCTGATTTTTTTCCTTCTAATCCCGCACTTTCATAGAATTCTTTTCGTAGCGAAAGTCGTAATTTGCCTGGGTATGTTAAATTCGATTTCGATGTAGAGCAGATTTTATCATACCATCGTATATACAGTAAACATTTTCAGAGTCAATTCCTCCATTTAATGACAATACAATGCAATTATCTTGTAACGTTAGCAATGTTTGAAGTAGGGCATCAGACGACGTACTTTTCTTGATATACTCATTTAAAAATTCGGATTGTAAAAATGACAGTAGTGGAGTGGTGCAGTGATAATATTTCCATTTTTCTGCACAATTGGCTCCATTAAAAAGATCCAGCTGCTTCAGCCTGCTTTCGTAAACATGTGTCGGGACAGCTATATCAATCTATATATGTCAACAAATATACAATGAACCCAATACCTGGGACATACTCTGCGGTTGAAATGATGATCCAGCACCGTTGACCGCAATCTTTTGGGTATTTCCGCTCCACAAGAGTACTGCGATGCATAAACTTTCGGAACAGCCTCTTTATTATTTAGAGTAAAGGAAGTCGACATTATTAATGCTCGACAACGTCCTTCAATACAGCAATCTCCAAACAAATCTGACGTTTTGGAAAATTCGAGCCCTAAGCCTATGCGTGTGATCTAAATCACGTATTCCAGATCAAGATGTGACTGAGCGGTGAGCCGCGGGCGGCCAGACTGGCAGCACTCCGCATGCCGAAAGCGGGTGCCCAACCCCACGATTGAGGACATTGGGACTTGCCCGTGAGCTCAGCACACTATCAAACTAATAAACAGAAGGTGGCTGCAAACAGTCAGTCAATTGCTGCTCTTCTGTGCTTGTCTGTGAAGTATTACGTAAACCGAAAGAGCGGCCAGGCAAACTGTCCTCGACAGCAGATGCGCACCGTCCACGCCCCGGTGCTTCTGAGTCCTCCGCTTCGTCCTGTTTCCAACCCTTCGGCGCTTCCGCATTTTGAGCCGCTGTCGTCACTGTCTTCTGCTGATATCCCGCGCTCGCATCCTGCGTCGTCTGTGACTTTGGCTACGTCCTCACGACCTCCGCTCGACCTGTCTTGCCCCGCTGACCCTCTGCTTCAAATGGCTCCTGCTCCGTACGTCGAGCCCGCGAATTCTTCCCCGGCGACTCCATCGTCTCCTAAGAAGTTGGCTGGAAGTTTATGGCCGGACGAGGTCTCTCTGCCTGAGCAGACACCTGCCGTGGTCTCGCCGCCGCTGCCACTGCCTATAGAGACGCGCTCTGATATAATTCACACGCGGAGAAATATACCATCCTCGTCTTCCTCTTTTCTGCGGTCGGGTTCCAAATTCATGGGTACACAAATGTCCGGTCGCTCCACATATGAGGTCCATGTTGAACTCAAACACGTCGACATGAAAGAGTCTTTCGTTTGTGGATATCTCCATATTAAAGGTCTTACTGAAGACAACCCGACTTTGACAACATACTTCGAGGGCGAAATGATCGGTCCCAAGCACTCATTTTTTACTCGCAGACGCGACTGGGGTGCGTCAGAAAAAACAGATATCGTTCATTGGGCACGGTTTCCATCATGGCGACCCATCGCAAAACAAGCAAAGCGACCAGATTACCGCCATCTCAACTTTGAGCAGCGAGATCACATTTTCATGCGGTGGAAAGAATGCTTTTTAGTACCAGATCACCGTGTGCGTGATATCAATGGCGCCTCTTTTGCAGGTTTTTACTACATATGTTTTAATCAGATCACTGGCTCAATCTCTGGTCTATATTTCCATAAAGACTCAGAAAAGTACCAGCAACTGGAGTTAGCTCATGTGCGAGATGATGCCATGTTTTATGCTTACGAATTTCGATGAAGACCTTGATTTTCTTTTAATGAAGTAGTATACCGCGAAAAGGTAAAAGTTTCTAGTATTCTTTCTTTTGAAGCACACTATTTATTTGTTATGTAACGTATTCTATTTCCTTTCTGGTTCTTTATTTACATGCGCAACGGGTTTCACTTTATTTTGTTTTCATCTTTTTTTTCTCGATTTTAGGATGTTTGTTTCTGAGTTTATCAGTGTATAATTTATAATTTGTTCACAAAAACCTCGGGCGATAAATACCACCGAAGTCCAAGATGAACTTGTTGTTGCCGTCTTTTGTCATCCCGTGCGGCGTCTTATCAGCGGCAACGCAATTTGGTCAAAAAGCCTCACCCATAACTTCACACGCCATCGTCGCCACACCAACGCGGCAAATTTGCCAAACAGAATCACCCGGAAATTTTAAACAAGACATAAACAAACAAACTAAGTCGCGTCGAATCGCGTTATTGAACGTGATATACGCGTTTTTTTTTCTTAAATTTGAAATAAAAAAATTTATGCTCGTCGTATTGTGTTTATCGGGTTTAGTATTGACTTGGGTCGTGAGCGTGAATAATGCGGTCGTCGGTAGTTGATCATCGGCATTCATCTGTGAATCATCAAGTACCTATTGACCCACATATGCTATATCGACAGCCAGATGATGACGACCGCGATGGAAATGTACACGATGATGGTGATGTTGCTGCGTTAATAAATAATACTGGTGACGGTAGTCATCATACGTCGTCATTTATCACAGAATTACCTAGATCAAGATCTCGACCTCCTCGTCATCCTGATGCCATGATTCCAGCTATTTTACGTGAACGGCCGAAGTTTTTCGAAACGGAAGAAGTAACTGTGTATCATTGTCCTGTAACTTCATGCCTTACAAAGACATACGCACAACGAGGAAGACGTGCGATTTTACGACATTTGAAAACAAGATCAGATGAAGCTCACGTCGCTGCGTTACAACATTTTACAAAAGTTCGAGGAACGATGACAAAACAGGAACGATCCCGAAAAACGTCAAAGACGTATCGTGAAAAACACATTCGAGAAGCAGAAGAGCAAGCTGCTAGAGATGGAACGCCCTATTTAGCACCGTTGTATAATGTAGTTTTGATTAAAAAACATGAAGGATACGTACGGAAAAAAATTATGGCGGCTTTGGAAGCATCACCGAAACCAGCGTGGCCGTCCGCTCCTGGTATAACTTCTGCTGATGTTGAGGCACACGTATTTCTTGAAAAGCACCTGACCGATATGCATACCAACGTACTGTGGCTTTTGCAGGAGATGGACAACAGTATATATTTCCCACCAGGAGCTGATATACCTGCGTTATTATCTGGTCAAGGTGCTGATTACTACAGAAGACGACTACGCGAATTACAAGACCGATATCATGAGCGAGCCGATCAAATTCGCCAGGCAGCAATACAACTCGACGATCCTGATTTGTTGAGTCAAGCCAGTTATGAATTTCAAGTGTGGAAAAAAGAAGACGATATACAACGTGCCAAGTGGCAATTAGAACGCGAAAGGTATGAACGTGAAATGGAAATTGCGTCCCAAAAGATTCATGAATGGGAACGGGAACGAACGAAAGATGGGATAGAAGAGCGGGTTCAAATAGAAATGCGGAAATGGAGAGAGAAGATGTCTGCGAAATTACGTGCGCAATGGGAAGCTAAACATGGACTCATTGGTGAACAGCAGACTATGCAAACGATCGCCGTCGCCGCGTTGGCGGTACAACAGCAAGAGGCGCAGCAGATAGAAATAAAGAACAAGGCTGTGCCACTGCATCATTTCCAGCATGAACATTTGATTGGACAACATGAAGATGATGATAACGAGGAAGATGATGATGATGACGATGACGATGACGATGATAACTTTCATGATACGAGCGAAACCTTAGATAGCACCTTGCTTCATAGTCAGCGATGACAATAAATGGTTTCTACGCAAAGTAATAAAATGAAGTCGTAATTGTATTTATAAAAACACGTAATAATTGAAATATAATAAATTGATACAAAAGTCAAACAATGTGCTAAATTACGTATATACAGTACAGCTCGTACTTTTCACGTCGGCAGGAACTTAAGCAAATTTAATTTTAGAAAAAATGCTCTGAAACTTACAGTTCCCATATGTCCTCCTTATAGCTTGTTGTCCAAGTCTTTCACAGATATCTTACGATCAAACCACTGGAAGTTATCCCCATCATACATTAAAAAAATCGTTAATCATGTCCCAATAACCATACCCGTACAATCCGTCAATCTCATGATAATTGAACCGGCAAATTTCCATACACTTTGTTGGTAAAAGTGTATGAGTCACAAATTAAAATAAATACAATATAGCTCGTGTCGAGCTGTTTAGGTTGCCATTGAAAGGCTGATATGAGTCTTTAGCCAAAGAAGCTAAGATATATCAAAAGAATCACAGTAAAAAGGAAAAAAAAAGGATTCAGATATATGGACATAAAATCACAAAAAAAGATAATCCATCGAAGTGTGAAAAAAAAGTTAATACGCTCCACACAACATTCAAGCGTGCTTCAAAATCCTTTATGACCACCGCCATTACCGTTTCTATGATTGAGTGAAACAGTGTTACTTCCTGATATATTGCCTGATCCATTAGACACAGAGTATCCGTTGCTATTCATAGTCGATGCGTTCTGATTCTGAAGAACGCTGCTGTTGGACATATTATGCATGCTGTTGGGCTGATTCCGGTAACGCTCGACAATCCAAGCACATTTACATCCCCATTTTGAACCACGTAACGAGACCATATGCTTTTTGATTTGAGCAGCTACGATATCTCGTTGGTGTTTGTTGGCGTTATGGAGGATATATTGGATGAGGTAATTTCCGTACGCGTCCGATGCAACTAGAAATAGATGTCACAGTTAGCAATCGTAGAACAATCTTAACTATCAATAAAAATATGTTAGTTTTTGCTCGTACTGTCAATCAAAGGTATCCTTGGTCGCTCAGGGCGGCCTTCGCAGATCTTAGCCAAGTAACGATCAATAACTTCAGAAGAACAATGCTTCAAGATCTTCTCAATAACTTTCGACGCAAACTGGTCCATCGAGTATGTGACTGCATTGTTTATGATAATATCTAAAGCCCTTGAAGAGTCCTGTGGGCTTCCATGTTCAATCATGTGTTGGATGACCCAATTTCCCCATTGTCCACGAGCAATTATATTGATGTTCTCCAGAACTTCTTCGATACAAGGCCTTTTGTCTTCCTCAACACAGTTTTCAAAAATATTCTGTACGACCAGAGAACCGGTTTCACCCAGGGCGACTTGAGTCCACATGCCCTGTAATTCCTGGTTGACATACTTCATAATAGCTGGAGGGGTACCTTCCCAGCGTAGCTCAAACAGTTTTTGCCAAACATGACACGCATAACGATGAACGACAGTGTCAGCAACACGACGGAGCAATTCCATGACCATTTCCGCTTTAACGTCTTCATCCACACAATCAAGCGCCTTTTGAACAACATGGCATCCAAATGCGTCCATGGCGAGATTTAGAACATTACCCTTGATTGCATCGGCAATACCGTCAATTTGCTCAGGTGTCCCGTGCTCGAAGCATCTTTGGACTAAAAAGTTTCCAAATCTGTTTATCATCAACGGGTAAGCCTGTTCAACAATGGCTTCGATAATGGCGAATTTTTGCTCAGTGGTGCCAATCTTCAGCTTCTGTTGAAGGAAAATAGAGGCTTGCTGATCATTATTGTTCACAATTTTATCGACAATATACTTCCAATTGCAATTAGCGGCACGTTCAAGAAGATGACGGTAGTTAATAGGCTCAGTCAAATTGATGTACGTCTGTTGCTGGGACTGCTGCTGTTGCTGCTGCAAACGGCCAGGAGTAAACTCCATACTTTGAGCGGAAAGTTGAGACCCAGTGAAAGAAGCTGAAATAGACATCTGAGTGTTGTAATCTCTCTCAGGAGAGGAAGACACTCCGCTCATTTGAAAACTTCTAGGGTCTTGCCCGACAGGAGGAAGAGAAGGAGAAACCCACTTGCGCGCTTGAAACCCAGGTCCGAGTTCACTCGAAGTAGTGCGATGATGATCTTTGAGCGGAGCAGTAGTAGACTCGGATGATCTACGCCAAATACTATCACCCAGAGGCGCATATTCTGTAGACAATCCAGCAAGACGCTGAGCTTTTTGCTGCGGAAGCTGATCATCAACTAAAGTTGAACCGGACGATAACATGCGGTCGTGCACTGAGACTGAGCCTGTGACATCCATAATGTCTGCTTGATTCAAGCTTGACCACCGTGAATCGATTCCCATCAGCGGAAAAGCACTAGGCGGTTTAGACTGCGCGGGAGTAGGTAATTTAGAGGCATCCGACTCAGTAAAGCGGGTTTGAATCAGACCAGGACTCTCCGAAGGATCATAAGAAGCCTGAGCAAGCAAAATCTGACGCTGAAGTTCGATGAGACGCGCTTGAGTTTCAAGTTTGGCCATGAGCGCGTCGCGCTCTGAACGAGTTGGAGAGGCAGTTGGACCGGTGTTTTGCGAGCGCAAATGATTAGGCAAAGTGGTCTCAATAGGAAGAAGCGATGGCTGCTGCTGCTGTTTCTGAGAAGAAGAGAAAAGCTGGTGAGAAGAGTCGCTGGAGGAGACGCCGGTTCCTCCGCCAATGGCCAGGTCGTCGAGCAGAGCCTGGGGCAGAATCATGCTATTTTCCGCGTCCAGCTCTGTACGTGACATTTCTGTATTTGGTCCGTAACTGTGTTAGACGCGCTGAGTGGCTGAAAGTTAAACAAAGCAGAGAAAAGAGTATTTAAGCAAGAATAGGGGGCTGCAAGGTGGGAAGCTGTGTGGAATAGCGAAAAAGTAAACAAAGAGGAGGGAAAAAGGCCGGTGCGCGGGGCGTAGCACAACAGAAAGCGCGCTCAGACTGAAGCGATGAGCGTTGTGGTCATCTGCCCACCGATTTGGGGAACGGCTCATCGGGTTCCTGGCAACCTTACAACTTTGTTGTTCCCAAACCCAACTCATTTTGTGCGCGCTAGTTCTTTTTACTGCATATTAAAGTTGTCATGGCAACGGCTCTGCATAGAACTTCCCAAAGACGCTTCTTTGAACATACGCAAGCTTTTGGACTGCTCACTAGTTTCACTCACATAAATTCACAAAATCGTGATCATATGTACAAAAAAAAAATGTTAAACAAAATAATTGAAACTCTGCAAAAAAAAAAACTCCATCTAAAAACAACCAAATTCTATCATAACAAATGTCTAACCCACAATATGCACTCTTTATACTTCAATCGGAGCCGCTGATCTTGAATCCGTTCCTACTGTCTTCTGTGAGATCGCCTTTGTGCTTTTCACGGCTACTGACTGGCGGCGGCCACCAGGAACTACCGCTTCGCAACCTGGACAGTTATGAAGGATTTCATGCGCAAAGAGATCGCAATCTATGCAAAACTGCTTATGACAAACGGGACACCGAAACCTCCCTGTCGATCCGGCTTCTTTATCTTGTGCGGCCGCCGACGCACTAGCTGAAGATCCTCCTCCTGATATTCGTATTCGAACTGCAGAGGATTGTGAAGGAGGAGGGGCTATGAACTGTTTGCGGCATCCAAAACAGGCGGATGCTCTGCTTCGTCTCGCTTCAGGCCATTCTACTTCGTACCAATTTTTAAGCGGCATAAGATGGTGATATGAGCGCGCTAAATGCGTAGATAAAATGAGTGTGAGACCGCATGCGGGACACTCAGTAGGCAACGAGCACACTTTCACGTTGCATCGTGGACACAAGTAACCTCCTTTTAGTAGTCGTGTGTGACAGGCACAAAAGGACGGAGACACTTCGACGATCCGAGACGGGAAACCCATTCTCATCAACTCCGATTCAGATTTTGCTTTCGTCGCCTTCTTTGCTGTAGATGCAGGTGGTATGCAGGCACTCAAAAGCACCTCTTTAAAATGTTGCTCGTTCAAAATCACACCATATGTACTCGAAAAATCTCCGTCGTTCGTCTGCTTGCACAGTTCTTTACAGACTGCTACCTGGGCTGCAAGTCCAACTACTCGAACCCTTATTTGCTCAGATTTTAAGGTTGCTATTGTTTTATGGATATCACCAGGATCACACGAAATCAGAGCTCCGAATATAATAACGACTTCTTTTGTTCCGTGAGAAGGTACGTGACTACATATTAGTTAGAATAAATCAACTACTTGCGGAATGACACTCACTATAATGCACCACGAGCCATCTCTAAAGCATTTTGCAACGATGGGACTCCACTGGGCTCGTCCTTTTTCAGAGACTGGATAGCTGCGATATGTTCTGTGGGATTTCCACCGAGTTGTGAGATCAGTCTTGCAAGGCCATCTTTCATTCCAATAACTCCGAGTTGAGAAATTGGATTCTGTTCAAAATATTCATTTACAAACTGACAAGCGTATTGTAGCATAAGAAGAAATCTTGAGGGTCTTAGATCTTTATCAGTCATCGCAGAGCTGAGATCAAGAACTAGTATCAAATGACGAATGATTCCGCGCTGCAAAGGAGTCTGCTCATAAAACAGCCTTTTACGTTTATTTGACTGAACAATATCAGCAATCGCACTGGCCAAACTTCCTCCTTCATCTTCTTGAACTATGTCCCATGGTCTTTGAATCGAATCTTCCCAAACATAACCACCGCCAGTAGCTGATCGCAGTTCGGCATTTGATCGACTTTTAGCGCGCGTGGACATGCCTACGCTCGATGAGCGCGACATCGAACTCTCGTCTAGCTCTGGCGACGACCCTTCGTGATATGATTCGTCTGAGTCCGACATTCTAAACCTTTGTCAAAGCTTGATTTGCGGAGCTGTAGTGTGCTGAGCTTGAAGGCAATTGCAATAATCTACTGTGTTACATGAAAAACTTGAGCCGCAGCAATTAAGGCTTACTATTATCACGCGAACAACGACAGTTACATTCTCTTTAAAAAGATGCATACTATTGCAGTCTATCCTTCTAACAAAGTTCTTATATGGTATTGCAAAAACATTAAATCAACTCTTCGAATACCCCCAAAGATGCGCCAAAATAAAACAAAAACAGATGGTAAAAATGGCAAAGCATAACAAAAACATGAACGCACAAACTCAAAAGGAAGCTTTCAACTGATCAGAACAAAAACAATCTAAATCACAACTGTAGTAAAAACAAATTTTAGGTATAGATAAATAATTTCAAGTAACTAGCGCAACTATTGCTGGCGCATGGTAGGAGAGGGCACGTACGAAGGTCGTTCAGGATGTGTGAATGTTGGCTGCGGAGAAAAAGCTGGTTGTGGCGCGAAAGGTGGTTGATGTGTGAAAACTGGTTGTTGTCCAAAAGCTGGCTGCTGAGAGAAACGGGTTGATGGTTCCCAATCAACCTGAGGATCAATCCACTCGTCTTCCGTGATGTAGTGCCAGAATGACCACAAAGCACCAAAACTGAAGAGTGTAAATAAGCATGCAAACATCGACCCGTCAATTCTTCCGTGCGTTCTTTCACAAATCCTGTCAGAGACAACAAATTCAAATATTTGTCCAATTACAAATAAAATGAAAGCGGTAAACAGAAAACTCAATGGTCTGAGTTCGCGCAAAACACGGACAACCAAGTTGATTTGCAAAAGCAAGTAGAGTACGATTGCAACGATCGGCCATAGCAAGTAGGTAGTGTATAACGCGTAATTACGGAGAGTTAGGAAATTGGTAGTGAATGTACCTGTCCATATGAAGCCAGTGTCCAATGCGATATATCCCACGCCAATGAAAAACGCAATACCGGAGAAGAGAGTGAGAAATACAGAGAAAAAGCTTCCGTCCGGCAAAAACTGGTAAGCAACAATTGCATTGACCAAAAGAAGCCATGCGGTAGAAGCAGTAGCTCCAATTTCAATTGCGCTGAAATAAACAATGATTTTTCTGTTAAAGATGAAACCACCGCTGGCAAAAATAGCCGATACAGAGACGACAAAGTACGAAAGAAACAAAATCTGCATTTCCCGACGACCGACGGCCACTTTCCTTCGCTGTGCTAAAATGATGAAAACGATAGCGGTGATGGCTGCTGCAAAGGAGATGATCATCAGGCCAAGGTTTTCTATGCGCCCGTTCGACACAGTGTCAAAACCCCGGAGCTGGCATTTCTTCGGACCTTCAAATAGCAGCTAAACAAGAGTTAGAACTCGAAAAATAATTACAAAGCACAATTGGGCTAAGCAAACTTACGGGACATACTGGAAGATTGGAATGATAGCAGAATTTCTAGAGCAAAACTGTGAGTTCGTGCGCACCGACAACCACAACAAAGATGACGTACATCGAAATTTCCGTAGTTCGTTGACATTGTGTCCTACTCGGCTTCTGAACCCGCAAAATATATTCAAAAACACTGAAACCGAAAATAGCAATGGCAACGCAGACCGTCGCTGGGTAATGAGTCAAGAGGCTTCCGAATGCGGGAAAAGTAAACAAGTTGCTGGAAGGACAGCAAAAGCAAAAAGAGTTGCGAGCGGCGTTCTGGGATTTTTACCTTTTCTTTCTCTTTGCCTTCGCCAAAACAAATAATGGAACCTTAACACACTTCATAAGCGAGCAAGATAGCACGTGCTACAATTCGCTGCTGCACGTGACTAGTATTTTGGGTTGCTGAGCACGGCAGGTTGGGAGCGATGAGGAAGGGGAGTTCTTGCAGGTGAAACCCGTACATCTTTGTGTTTGGCGCCGACTTGCGCTGGCGCTTTCCCTTTTAGATGTGGTAAAGAGGATAATATAATACGCCAGAAGCACTTTGGGTCTGTCATAGTTTCCAATTGAAATCTGTACACTGTTGTTCGGACCGTCTGTGTCACGCATCGCCGCAGCGCGTCCGACCGCGCGCCCCTGCTCTTTTTCCCCTTCGCAGACGTATAAAAGTTCTCTTTTCCTGTCGAGCACTTCTTGAGTGGATTAGCTCTTTGGTTTATCTGTTTACGTCTTTACGGTGGAGAAGTTCTCTTATAACTCATCTGTGATATTATACAAAGCTTGGTTTTTTTAGCTGTCAAGGATCATGGGCGACACGCGTCTGCTCGAGCCTTCTCCAATTGTGGTTCCAGATTTTGCCGACTTTCCGTCTTACTCGTCGCGTGCTCCTCTTTCTGACGCTCCTCTTCGACCTCTCTCTGCTGGGAATGATGTCCGTATGCAACGTCAGGGCTCGCTCGGTGGTCGTCCACCGCTTCCTCGCACGTTTTCTCTTGGTGGTCCGGTGATGCGCCGTACACACAGTTCTGCTGCCGGTTCTGCTCCAACTTCTGTTCCATCCGACTTGCAAATGACATCTGGAACGACAACAGTCAATGATCCAATAACTCCAGCAGAGTACTCTCTTCATATCATTTTCACCCAGGTATTGTCTTGAATCACATTTTTTTGATCTGGTGGTCGCTTTTACTTACCCATTTTTCTAGTTTGTTCGTCATGCCGAGAAAAAGCTAAATATGTGTCTGAGTTACCCTTCTGAAGAGGAACCGCCTATTACAGCGTTGCTTGGAGCAGGTGCGGATCCTATTTTCGACAAGATCTTAAGCTCGCTTGGATATATTGCCCGACAAAAGCCGCGACCAGTCATTGATGCTGTCATGTTTTGGCGTAAGTCAAAATCAGAGGCTGCAACTGCCGCTGCTCGCGACCGTGGTTCTGTATCTTCGTCTCATTCCGTTTACCCCTTCTCGCATCATCACCAGCCATCTCAAGCATCAAATTTGAATCAAGGTCAAAGTCAGAATGAAAGTCAGAACTCTTCTCGCACCGGTTTTGTGGGACACGGACAGCAACAGATTCGCAATCTACGGCATAAAGTTAGCAAAAGTCTCTCTGATCGCTCACCCATTGGTAACCGACATCTCAAAACAAGTCCTCAAAGCCCACACAGTCCATTTGGACTTAATACGTCAGGCTATTTTGGTCTTCATCGACACCACAGCACATCTACAGCAGGTCAATCGCCTTATATCCATGGACCACGTCCTGATAGTGCTCAACAAACAGATCGCAAGAGTCTTATATCAATATATATCCTATGTCGCGTTTTGATCGAAGTAGTCAAACAAACGACTGCCCCAGTTTTGGGAGAAGAAATGGGAGAAAAGTTGGAAGAAATTGTGTTCCGCCAGATTAGGACCAGTGACCCAAGTCTAGTCCGTCAAAGTTCCATTCGATTAGCCAACTGGAAGCTGTTTGCAGAATTGCTTGGTGAAATGTCGCGTATGCGATTTGCAAGTGTCAGTGATCGATTCATCGCTGAACTTGAAAAATCAAATGGCGAGCAAAATCCCTCGAAAGAACAAGAACAGACGATTCAAGCCGTTATCCATGGCATGGAACATCTTCAACTGAAGGTACGAATAATTCACATTGCACGTAACAATGAGCATTTCTGACTTACTTTTTTCTAGGTGTATCCTCTCGAGTACTTTGAGGATTCGGCAGACTTCGTGCAGTCAATTTGCAAGTTTTTTGCCAATTCACACGGTCAACGAATCAAAATTGCCTACTGCGAAATTCTCAATACTCTTCTCAGTTCAGTCGCTGGCGTCATAACTGCGGAAGCCAATCATCCAACTTGGGTTAAAGCTATCGATTTAGTTTACCCAAAGGTTCTCTCAATGATGACTAAACAGAGATATTGGTCTGATGCATTCCAGCTTGCTTGTACAGTTCTTTGTGTGGCTCCGACTAAGTTTTTCTCTGATAACTGGGTCTATTTACTCGAATCAAACTTCCACAGACTAAAAGATTCGAGATCTCGAACTGTTGTGATCAATGCGACTTCGCGTTTGATTTGGGTATATTTACGAAGATGCTCTGAATCTGTTGCTTCAGTTGAAAAGCGACTAGATACCTTTACTCGATTTTTGTTTCCATCCAGCAATAAAAAATCATGGATTACTGGTGATAGAAGTATTTGTAACGCGTGTGTACAACTGATTCGTTTTATTGGATGGAGCCAACTCGATTATTGTGCTAAAAACTTTATTTTTCCGTTACTTAACAGTGATGTTCTGTTACGTTCATCCGAACAGAATTTGACTATGGATAATCTGTCGCCTGAACATATGCTTGTCGGCATTCGTGCATTTGCATTTATACTCTTGGATAGTCTTGAAAGTAATCCACCTCCGTTTTATGTGCCGGATCCACCGATGAAACAAGGCAGCATCGTTGAGGAGGAGCTTTCGTTGCAGACAGTTCCAGCCATTGTTGAAGTACCTCCAGCTTTACGTGAACACTACGTCATGTTTTCTAAATTACTGGGAAAGATTATGCTTATTTGCGATCATCACTTTGGCGGTCAATCGAACATAGACGACAAATCTGGAAAAAACACACCTAAGACTCCCTCGTCATTGTCCTTTTCGCAATCCAATACCAACAGCTCTTATGGAGCCAATAATCTGTCAAATAGCTCCAGTTCCGATGTTCTGAACGCTAATCACGAGTTGTTACTCCTTGTGTACGAGTGTATACCGCTCTGTATGCCGCATGAGGTCAACTTTGCTCGGGTTGTAGAGGTTCTTTGCAAGGGAACTGCTCATTCAGACCCAAGATTGGCTTCTGCAGCTGCGAACTCGCTCAAAAGATTGGCGCGTTGTCCCAAATTTTCGCAGCAGACTATAGTTACAGGATATGCAAGGTTCATTTTCAATTATGAAGAAAAATATACTGCGTTTTCCGAGAAAACCATGGTTGATACTGCGAATAATGTTGAAGATATTCTCAAGCTCTATGTGCAACTTCTGAGTATTTGGATTGAAGTGATCAGGCGTAAGACTGAAGCGTTTCGTGAAACAGCCGCGAATGGTAATGCACAGAATGCTGCTTCGGCTTCTGTGACGCCAGTTGCCACCGACTCATCAAGTCGTGGTGAGGAAATGGAGACCAATTCGGTTTGGAGTGTTATCGAAGAGGTTGAGAGTAATGGTTTGTTCTTTCTCTGTAATCAAAGTAGAACTGTTCGATCGTATGCAATTGCAGTTCTACGATTGATCCGGGAGTTTGATTTTGTTCTTGAAGCGCAAGTCGAAGTTTTGAAAATGCAGAAAAACTCGTCTACGCAAAAAAAGGGAATGAACCGAATTATTGAGATTTTAGAGGCCGCTGATGGCTGTGAAATTTTGAATGTTGATACTATGGAGTCTGGTTTGTTGGATAGTATGTCAACAGCAGAACGAATGCGCTTGACTCAATTACAGCTAAATGCAAAAGAGTTAGCGCATCATGGAATTCTCGCCAGACTTGCACAATCAGACTCCGGTGTTGATTCGGCTCTGTGGTTACGGTTGTTTCCTCGATTTTTATCAACTTGTTTATCTACATTTCCGATGCCTGTTGCTTTGTGTCGTGATAGTGTTTGCAGCAGATTGATTCATTTGCACAAACCTCTGATAGAGATTATAGATGCTCATAACAAATCTCATGCTGTATCAGATAATCACAAACAAGGCGGGCGATCGCATCCAGAGATTTTTATTGAGCAATGGAAGTTGTATATGATTGTAGCTTGTTGTACCTTGACTGCTACTGATGAGCAAGAAACGTCGTTGGCACTTAAGAGACCGTCTGTGAAGCGCAAAGGCCCTCCACAGCCTTTAGTTCCGTATAAGAGGATAACGTCGGCAAAGGCATTATTCAGAATGGTGATTCCATTGTTGCAGGTAGATTATGCTCTAGTGAGAGAAGCGGTGATTGAAGGGTTGGAATGCATCAATGTTAATCTGTACAAAAGTTTTGTGGAGGCGCTGCAACCTGTGATTTTGTCTTTGGATAGCAAAGCTGGATCTGGAATGGGCAATTTTGCAAATGGGAGCCCTTCTCCAGCTCAACATCAAGACAGTATGAATCCACCTCCATCGCCTTCGTCGGGTTTACCCTGGCGACGTGTACGAAAAAGTGACTGGATGCGGATTGAAATTGCGCATGCGCTACAGCTTACTTCTAGATTCTTGAAGGATCCAACTATTTACGGTGATCCATGGATTCTTGAGCAGCATATAGCGTTTGTCAAACTCACAAAAGCTTTTCTTTGTCAGCCAGAGGTGTTGTATGACTGGAACTATCAGAATCTCAAAAGATACTTTTGTGGTTTCATGCAGATACTGTATGAGGGAATTTTGCTCACTGGTGATTCTAATCGATGGCTACCATTTGAAGCTCGTGTTTCTCTGTTTAAAATGATTGAAGAATGGTGCGGATATGGACAATATGCTCATTTGGCACATGAAAGAAGCGAGAAAATGAGACAGTCAGCAATTGAGCAGTGTAGAGACCCAACTGAGCAAGGTGTTGTGCTAGCCTCTTTTGAAGTCACTAAGGGTCATCTAGAACTGGCTGCATTAAATGCAATGGCCTCTCTGTTGCATGGCCCTTTGACTGAAACTATTGAAAGTCATGGAGCTCAAGCGGCAGTGATGTCTTTTGATGTCAGCGCAATTTTTCAATGGGCTAATGCTGTTTTTGAAGCCAATACTGAAAAGATGCATGCCGTTGGTCGCAGAGCTATAACTAATATGCTTCAATCAAATAAGGGTCATACGGACATTTTGTCTCGCACGGTAAATCTCTGCTATTTCACTGAATCGGGTCCTCGTGCTAGTGAGAGTTACTTCTTTGCTATTGCTGACGTGCTTATCAACGATCTTGAATATCCTGTCGAGATGCGACAGCCAATTGCCCTCGGTCTTTTCAAAATTGGCGATGACAAATCGATAGTACGTGTTAAAGCGGCAGCTCTTCTGAAAGCAATTGAGTCACGCTTTTTTGGTAAATCGAGAGTTCAGAACTATGAAATCAGTATCTCTGATCGCACTACGGCTGTTTATAAGCGTGCACAATTCAATTTGTCCAGTCAATTCTCGCTTGAGTACGATGATTTAAAGTTCACCATCTTTTCTGAGTTATCTATGTACTTTCATGTTGTTTCTCCATCTATGCGTCATGATATACTTGCAATAATGATACCTTGGTTGTCTAATATGGAGTTGCAGTTGGAACCCAATGGCAAAAACCCATCTCCCTCGGCGTTTATGGTCATGACTAATTTATTCGAAATAACAGTCCGATTTAGCAATGAGATACAGAATGAAGTCGAGGCTCTTTGGGTCACTCTTGCTTCAACTCGTCATATGGGCAATGTTAGGCTGATTTTGGACTATTTGATCAATATGGGTGTTGAGCGACGAGATCCTGCATTTGTGGAGTATAGCAAACAAATTGTTGTGTATATTGCAAGCACTCCCGCAGGATCGAAGTTAGTGGAAGCGCTGGTCGCTTATATCCAACCTACCAGTATGCTTCCTACCAATGGGGAAGGGAAGGAATATGCAGGTATAGAAGACATGTTCCCGTACATTGCTGATTTGACCTTGGTTTTGCCTCCTATAGTGGAGCCTGTAAGTCGCTTTTGTGCTACATTCTAGATTAACACTTACATTGTTTTACAGGTGGGATTTTCAATTGGACAGCTGGCGATGATTTTACTAGTCGATTTATTTGTGAGTCCCATTACAACAATGTCCGGAAATTTACCTCTCTTGCTCCAAATCACATTTGTTCTTTTTGATCATTACAATCAATTAGTTCATGAGCAGGCACGTGAGCTGCTGGTCCATCTTATTCATGAGATATCATTGTCATCTGAGACTGAATTTGGGGATGAAAAATACAGAACATCTGCTGAATTTATTGATCTTGTGCGTGAGCGTGATCCAACGACTATGTGGTCATATGATGATTTGTACATGGATGAGACAGCCATGAGAAAACCAAAAAACATGGATACCATGATCAAGCGAGTTCTCTCTATATTTGAAGAAAAATACCCTAAGCTGAAAGAAGAATGGAGTGCTATTGCTTTAACTTGGGCTACTACGTGTCCGGTGAGACACTTTGCTTGTCGATCTTTTCAGATTTTTCGGTCAGTCTTCGTTTTGGTGGATCAGAATATGCTAGCAGATATGCTCGTTAGACTTTCTAACACTATTGCTGATCCCAATCCAGACATTCAAAACTTCGCAATGCAAATCTTGATGACGCTAAATGAGATTGTCATTAGCAATGACACAAATGCTTTGGATTACCCTCAAGTTTTCTGGGCGACTGTGGCTAGTATGCAAACCGTGAACCAAAATGAGTTCATGGAAGGTGTTACTATACTCGGAAATCTGCTGGATCGTGTTTCGTTAGATGATCCCGCAGTTCTAAACAAATATATGTCTGCTTTCCCGACAAAGTGGGAAGGGGGAAAGTTTAACGGCTTGCAAAAAACGTTGCTACCAGGTTTACAGTCTAGTAAGTCTTACGATTGCACAATGGAGCTGATAGATCGTATTGGTGCATTCAAATCGAATGAGTTAGTCGGAACCGAGAATCGTTTGCTGTTCGCTACCTTGTGCAATCTACCTCGCTTTGCACATGCGTTGGAGTTAGGCGATATACCGTCACAGTTTATTTCTGCTGCGAATCACTTAGTTGAAATGGCAAATAACGAGGGAATGCAATCTTTGTCAAGAATTCTCAACTCCTTTGCAAATGGAAGATTTAGGGCTAAAAGCGATTTCATTAAGCAGATCATTCACTCATTTCAGTCAACTGCTTTTAGCGAAAACGAGGCTCAGATTATGATATTTTTCTTGGGTATCTTATCAAATGATATTCCATATGTGAGAATTGAAG
The DNA here is from genome assembly GCA_030571435.1 of Myxozyma mucilagina. NCBI lineage: Eukaryota > Fungi > Ascomycota > Lipomycetes > Lipomycetales > Lipomycetaceae > Myxozyma > Myxozyma mucilagina. Next base: position 16,421 of record JAJLXV010000142.1, on the reverse strand, counting down.
CAATGGAGTTTTTGAAGTGTTTATTTCCTTTGATTGATATGCGTCGGGAAGAATTTGTAGTTATTGGTGCGGATTTGATTTCACCGCTTCTGCGTCTGTTGCAAACTGAATATGCGGAACAAGCCTTGCAGGTTTTAGATGAAGCGACTTACATTCCGGGGACTCAAATGGACCGACATGTTTTGCGTGCATCATTAGGTGGTCGCTCAATGATGGGCCGTCGTGACGATATGGATAATGTGATGACTACTTTTGGAATTCCTGATGAAACTGGTTGGTCAGTTGCTATGCCAACTTTGCAGGCTTCTGTGGCCCGGAGCAATGTTCATGCTGTCTTTTACTCATGTGAAGTGACAAATCCAGAATACCATTCATTAAATCCAGACACAATTGTTGAGTTTTCGGTTGATGAGTACTCAGGAGGATTCTCGCGATCTCGTAATCGATTCCGACAGTCGCGTTCTTCACATTACCGCGACCTAAGCTTATCGTCTCCAAATAACACTAACCAACTGGCATCTGGAATGACTGACGGTGGCTATTTTGGGGGAGCTTTTGGTATGGCTCTTACTCGATCATCATCGTCCGCTACGGCAAGCGCTATCCTGGCCCGCAGTAGTGCAGCTGAGAATTTCAAACCTCGTAATGGTGCTAAATCCTCATACTTCAATCGCGGAGGCTTTGGTAGCGTTCCTTACACACCTGTACCAATGGAACGGAGCGATACAATGAACTCTTTTGCTATGGGCGACGATGGTGACGGATCAGTGAATCATATGGTAGCAGCACTGGATAATCTGACATCATTTTTTGCTGAAGAGGAAACTGCATATACGACTGCTTTGGAGTGAAGAGAGATGTCAAATGTGTAAGTTTAACTCTTTTGATATTGCGCAATAGATACTAACTGGTCTTTAGATATAATTCTGGTGTATATAGTGGTTGGCTAAAAAGAAGAAACGTGTTAATATTGAGCTAAAATTGGTTTGTGTTAGTTTGGGATCCGGGATGTAGAATACATTTTTTTTAACAAGTTCACTAATGATGCTATCTGTGGGACTAAAAAACTCATAAACTGAAATATCAATTTATCGCTATCTTTGATTCATTTGTCGACTCAAGTAGGATCGCAAAAACAGTTTGGAGATGATTTAAGAATCGCCGACTAGAATCTTACCCAATTCTAAGAGTGTTGCAGCTGGGAACAATCGCATTCTAATTTTCTCTCTACTCGTTGATTTTACTGGATATTTAATGGCAGTCGAACCGCCAAATGTCAAGAAAACAAACTATGTGTTTTTTTTTAGCTACATCAATTAGTGAATGCTAGAATAAATGCAAGACCGATTGTTTTAGCCAAACAATCAGTTACTAATATGAAACATGATTTTCCACAGAGAAAATTGCAATTCTTTATACCACCAAGCGACGCAGTCCATCCGCAACCCACGATTTGGCAATCTCATCATACCTACAATTCAACAACCGCTGGTGAGTCACTGGACATCTCACGAAGACAGTCTTTTCTGTATCAGGGGCTGGCGCTGAAGATATATAACTGTAAATACAAGAGTAACAGAATACATGCCCAGTTTCAATTGCGGTTGGTTCTTTTGGAGAATCTTTGCAAATGCCGCACACTGATTCCTTAGAATTGGTTTTCGTAGCCCTCTTTGGCGCGCTAGGACTGATTGGAGGCTCCAAAGCGTATTTCTTATTTTCAAAGAGACCATCATTCTCGTCCAATTCTTCATCAACATTCGATTGCTGAAATTCACGTTGCCTTCTTCGTGCAGATTGAGAGAGCTGCCTAGCAAAGTCTGAGGCGTACCACCACTCCAATAACTTGAGTACAAACACGGCTGATGGAAGTATACCTTTTAGTACGGTGTCTGCAACTTTCAAAAAGATAGAAATGAAGGTTTGAATTGTGCGTCTGTGTCCTGTAGTTGTAGTTGCGGCTGAATGATTTGATGCAGAAGGCTGTCGTGTTTGTCGAATATACTTGATTCCCAACAAGAAGTCTGACAACGAGTGATAAGATGTTTTTCCAAAGAGATAGACTATACTGAAGATCAAAGATGAGCTAGCAACGCAAAACTTTAATTTTGGATATATTTTGCAAAACCATGTTTTCAATAATCTCAACAGTTTTCTTTCCATTCTCTCATTTTCATCCAACTGATTCGACTGGAACATGGATGCAGCTTGCAGTTTTTGGTAATACAGATCACATTTCGTCACAATATATGGCACACCTACTAACATAAACAACGAACCATAAATGTCTTGGTTACGCAATTTCAAAAGCTTGTCCACTTTATTTTGTACACTGGGGAGATTTCCACTGGCCGCGACAACGGCATAATCTGCTCTAACAGCTCGACATCGAGCTAAATCATAGAAAGATTCTGTGAATGAAGCGTTCCAGTTTTTGAGACATCTGTACTCAATCAATCCAGAAAAAAGTGCATATAATTCATCAAAGTAAAGAACTATTCGAAGGAAATACCGAGGTCGTCGCGTAGCTAAAGACGCAAAGACATAACGCACAGTCGGAGAGAGAAGATCAGACAATTGACTTGCAGAAATAATCTCAAAAAGGGTAGGGCGCTTTTGGTCCAACAACAAAGGATTTAAAGTGGAAAGATGTGACATGATTTGAAGATTAATAGTGGATTTGGTTTGACGCGGGGTTTCTTCATAAATTGATGTGCACGTTCACGCACGTGAAACCATCGTTAAATGTAGCACGTGACTTGAGTAAAGACTTGTCACGTGCAGTAACTTTCTTTCTTTCGATCATATTTCTTTCAAAACAACGCCTAGTCGCCCATTATGAGATTTTCACAATTTAAGAAGAAAGTAGTTCACTGCAAATGACTATCAAAACTTCGAGTTTATTGCGATTTTACTACATATTACAGAGTTCTCTGTAGTCACTAATAGAGCTGTCGAGATATTTTAGTTTATTAACTCAAAAAAGTCACGCGGAACATCAGAATATCAGAATATGTCATAAAGTTAAATACAGAGAACAGAATTACTTATGTAGCTTTATTTTGACTTTTAGAATTTTGTTGAACAGTTGTTTCTGCCTCCACGGCTCTGTTAGGTTTTAGGAAGTTCGGGTGCAAAAATACACGAAAACTCTATTGAACAAGAACAGCACGCTTCATAGTCAAATAATTTGGCTGTTTTAGATACGGAAAAAAAATTGAAAGCGTCAAAAAAAAGCCTATTTTTATCTCATTTTTGTTATCATGATTGTCAGAAAACAGATAATATTTTACCTCGAGAATTTTTTTCTCCATGAGCTTGCAGGCCGAAAAGCGCTCTACGGCTGCGCTACATGAAACTTTAATCATGTAAAATGCTTGTCGCTGCAACCACTCTTAAAACGCACTTTCTGAGCCTTTCTTTATCCCCATTATTGGTACAACAATTACATTGTCTATGACTAAAGCTGTCACATATGTACGTATTAATGCTAGCAATCTGGCTCAAAAAATTAGAACGAACAATTGATAATATTGGCTGCAAGTCATTACTGTACGCAGGGGAGAACCTTATTCGCTTAAGCATGTCAAAGGGTCTTAGCGCGGCGCAATGTGCATCCATTCTCGCTAAAAATACACGACAGCTTTCAGATCATATTTTTTTATGGTTGCATGCAACCCAGTAGTCATATTCACTGATCTGTGCTACTAATTCACTCTATCTATGCGGTCTATTTATTTGAATTTACGACACATCTATAACAATTCCTTGATTCAACTGTTCCATTCCATTTAGATTCTGCAAGATATCTTGTTGCAATGCCCAAACTAGCTTTCCGTTTGATAATTGTCACGGTAGCTCTTGCCTTGACTGGTTTATTTGCCATTTTGAGACTTTTCAAATATTTGGAAAGTCAGATTGATATTGAACTGTCTTCTGTCTGTGAGAGTCAATGCCGCGATCCTTACAGAGAACCTGGATATCTTTACGTCGATTCGGCGAGTCCGGAAAAAACGCAATGGATACCCATCACCATTGCTGGTATCCTCGAGGCACCTGAGCCCGAGACAGCGCATTACCCAACTGACAAAGTTCCTGAGTTTACTGATGATCCACCACCGTTTTCGTATATGGAGAGAGGACCTCATAATTGGTTTGCGGAGCTTATTCACTATAATGATCTTCTCAAAAAAGTTGAAGAGATTAGTCACGCTGGCGAAGAAGGCTTCACTATCAGCAACTATCAAAACCGGTTGATACGACGTCTGAACTGGTTACACAATCGAAGAGTCGTTGTTTTGGGAGACTCAGTTGATAGAATAATGATTCAAGAACTTTGCAAGGTGTACGGTTATCCTGCACGATTTACGAGCGGACCGCATGGCGGGCAGCACACGACATTTAGCTGTCACATGAAAGCACTCAATTTTACGATACAGCATTGGCAGGTTGCTTCTATGTATCCAATACGCCCTGGTTGGTGGTGGCTTCCTCATGTAGAAACTGTACCTTTTGAAGAACGATTCAAAGAAATCTATGCACCTGTCCGACGGGAAGTTATAGGCATGAACGGTAAAACTCCTGACCTCATCCTGCTACAGTCAGGCTTATGGGATGAGCGTGCTTTTAGGGAAAGCACCCGAAACGCAGTCATTCCTGATGAAGAAAAATTGACAAAAGCACAAAAGGAATTAGTATTTGAACGCCGTCGAAAGTCAGGATTAGGCACAGAAGGTCGCCAGCTCGCATGGGATGAGCTGGTATTTTTCAAGGCAAGAATGGATAAATTTATGATCTTTGTCAAAAAGCAATTTGGCGGAGATCCCAATCTTCCCATCATGTACCGAGGATTAACCACGCGCCGAGCATCAGATAAAGCCGATTTAGCAACGATCAACATGGACAGAATTTCTCGCGCGCTTGCAGTAAAAAATGGCATTGAAATTTTCGAGTGGGCTAGAATGACTGCTGGCTTTTCAGAGCAGTATAATGACTACTTGCACATAGGACCAGGCCCCCTAAATGCGCTGTGGGCCAACATGATTTTCTATTATTTGTTTCGTGCTTCTGGAGGCATTGATGCAAACGGAACAGTTATAAAATTGCCAGATCCTGTGGGCCAGTATCTAGTGGAAGGCAAAGGCGTACATGCTGTGCCGAATATTGCGATACCCCAGGTGCCTGATGTAGAGGTTACTTCGCACTGGGCCAGATGCCACTCGCAGAATGTTTTTTGGGGCGGCCGGTAGATACGGGTCTGATTACGAATTCAAGCTTTTTTGTATGCATAATGTAGGTAGATATGGCTGCACGTTTGGGAAAAGAAGCTGCACACAACCCCTTGTTGAGGCGCACATGCAAATCCAAAATTACCCACGTGACTGAAAGTGTCAGGTGAACGACAAGCGGGTGCAGCCAAAGTTCGTATGTGAAACCAGGACAGCAAGTTCTCTACACAATTTAATATTGAATATGACGACCAGTTTGCGGAGTCGCAAATCAGAGTCGCCAAAGTCTAAAGCACCGGCGAAAATGGCAGTCGCGAATTCGCAATCGGATCAGGCAGCGCAACCTGCCTCACAACCAGCAGGCACCAAAGCTGATCAATTCAATACACGTTCAAAAAGGACGAAGATACAACGTAGCAAGTCAGAGAAGAAAGGCTTCAAGGGGGTCTTGAGGAGTCTCTTGCTTCAGTACGTTTCTGTTCTTGGTTTGCTCCTATGTCATTGATTGCTAACTTAAACCGCCAGTATATTATTTTACTATTTACTGTATTTTGTGTTCATCAAATGTCCTACCAATCCCGACTCAAATCCCTCTACTTGCAATAGCGTGAATAGTTTAACAGCACCTTTACGCGAGGCAGAGTTTACACAACAGCACATCGTTCCCTTAATCTCGCGAGCGTCAAATGCTTATGATCGTCTTCTCAAACCTGTCATTTTGAAGATTACTTCGTATGAAGAAACTACGATTGATCCGCAAGTTCAAAAGTTTTTACACACAGTGAAGGCAAGTTCAGCTAAAAAGGCCGACGAATGGGGTTTAAAACAATACGCTTCAAAAGTTGATGTTCATGTCCGGCCAGTATACGAATATATTCTGCCGAGGTCGGTGATTCTGAAAGAAAAGTTGAGTTTATACAGTAGTTTGTTCTGCAAACACGCTCAGATCTTTTTGAAGTACAGTACAGAATATGCACAGACTCAAGGAATTCCGATGTTGAAGAGCTTCTCGAAAGAAACGTGGAGAATTAGTAAACTACTAGGAAAGAAATTAGCAGTTTTCTATAAGGATTATGCATGTCATTATGCCTCGAAAGTGTATCATGAAAATATTGAAGGCGTGACTTCGAGGGTCTCGGTCAAAGTGTTCTCGCAGCTGAATGTTGGAACAGATACATTGCTCCAGCCTGAAATGGCAAACACTAAAGTTGCGACTTCCGATTCAGGATTTACTGATGTGCTGAGTGATGCAGTTGCTAGTACTCAATTTGCTTCCACTACTACTACTTCAGAACAGTCTCTGCCAGCCATGTCTCCATCTGTCACCCCCAAAGCATTCCAGGAAGACGCAAATCATTTGGACGTCATTCAGAACGACATAGTCTCATGGAATGAGAAGTTTAGGAGCGCTGGTAAATCCGCCATTAGTTCTCTTTCAGAAGACTTGGCATTATTGTTTGAAAGGGCTCATCTGACTTTGAAAGAAGACGGAATAGCGAACTTATCAGTTGCTAGAGCTTCATTAGATACTCAAATCAACGCTGAGAGTACGAACGACACCGCCAAATTAGAGCATATTCTTTCTTATGTCCTTTTGAACTCTGCCGATAATGTCCGTGGAAACGCAGTGGAGGCTGCTAACTCTGTGCTACGAGAGGCTGAGGCGATACGCAATTCTACGCTCGATATATTCCGTACTGTGTCTAGTGTCGGATTACATGAGCTGGCAAGAAAATGGGCTGTAATGGACAACATTTCTTGGAAGGACTGGAAAGAATTTAAATCGTTGAAAGACATTGTTGATGATTTCTCTAAAGTTCTTGAGTCTATTCCTATTGATAGAAGTGTTGTCAGAGCCGCTTTAAGTCAGATTGACGGTGAAGTTGACGCATGGATACAGGAGGCTGAAGATCGCATAGAGACATTATTACTTGAATCTCGAAAAGCGCAGGTTAAAACTTCAACAGAAAATCCTACAGAGTCCCCATTGCAAGTTGATGATGATACGGACACTCAAAGCGGTAATCATGATGAAGCTGAAGGAATAAACGGAGAAGATCTGAATGGCCTTGAAGAAGACGCAAGTATAGAAGCGGATGATGAAGAAGATTTCGATGATGAGGAGGATGATTTTGACGATGAGGATGACTTTCTGGATGATGACGAAGACACACTGGAGCACATTACCTCGACGATCATATCTAGGGTGACTGTTGTTCAGTCAGAATTGCCTTCCTAATGAAATTTGTATCCGATAATCTCGATCAAAAACTTTTGACTCTCTTTTCGTTGTACATTTATCACTTTTGTTCAAAGCTTTAGAATGCAAGTTAGTATTGGCTTAATAGCGTAGAGTTTTCCGTTGAATCAATGTACAGAACCGTTATGCCTTCAATGGCCACTTATAATTACATTTGGTGTCTGGTATGGCATTTCTAAACTTACTGGAGATATATTTCTAGTTTAGGAATATATTTCTCGCTGCTGTCCATCAACCGTGAGCTTCATCCGGTTTTCGGCATCTTCAGCAATTGTAAAAATAAAGCCAACGATGTAGCGTCTTTTAAAGGAAATGCATTAGTATGAACTGCAGTGAGATTGTCGTCAACCTTCTGTGTAGCAAAAGTTGGGTGTGCTCGTTTAACTAGCTTAGGTCGAATTTCAAAAGTTATATATCTTTTGAGATGCAAGTGCTGCTTTAGCGACATCTTATCTAAAGTCAAATGGTGGTTGTGCTCCTTTAAAAAAAGCTTGGCACGTTTAGAGTTTTGACGCCAGTGCTCTAAATGGATTAATACAAGCCTTTTCTCTAAGCGTTTTGACATAAACATTCTACGCTAATGTAATGTCACTTCTTTTGTTAATGAGACGTCAATGACTTTGTTTGATCGGCTGTTTTGTTCTGTTTCGTTTTGCTGGTGCTGGGGTTGGCGATGAAGTGAATATGAGCGTTTTGTGATGCAGCCAAAGAACCCTTAATCCTGTGACTACTACGGATCACCTTGCAGCTGGCGTTAGTGATTACCCTAATGACTTCGCATCTTCTTTAGCAAGAGTCTATTTTCTAGTAGTCAAGCTGCTAAAAAGACTAAGAAAAACCAGTCAATTAGTCTCTTTTCTGATAATGAAATATGTGTTTCCTTTGACCTGCGCAACATTGCTTCGCTCGTGCTGAATCTGTGCAGCAACTGACAAGTGCTAAGAAGGGGGCTTCAATTAGGCATTGTCAAAAGTAAAAATGTTGCAGCACTGGATACAGCCAAAACTCAATTCCTCAGATTTCGGTGAGCAAACGGAGCTGCGCCAGCATTGACCGCATAGAGTTTGTGATGCTTACATAAACTCTAAAATCTAATTTATTGATTGTATAATGACTGTATTGATAAAAATGAGTGTAAAAGCAAAATAACTTAAGTTGGTTTGTGCTACGTTTTTCTAGAAATACAAGACGTAGTAGCGGCTATTGTGGACCTCGGTGAAACGGAAGTCTCGAAATACCGAGTCTGGGTAAAGAAACCGAAGTCGATGCGCAATTGACGTTTTCTTTCCAAAGTCTAATAGCAATCTAGGAGGCGGGCTGCTTCTGTAAACCGCGTGTAGGTGTCTCACTCAGTGATTTGATACTGCAACGCCGACAACTCAAAAATGGGTTCCAGATGCTGCTTCCTTTCATGTTCTCGCCCCATTGAGTTCCTCAGTCTTGATACATACAAATGACGATCATGCGCTTCAAGGGACGATTACTGATAGCAGCGCTCACTGTCTTCTTTTTGTTCTTGGTCTTCTTCACTTTGTTAACAGGTGGCAGATCTATTCAAGATTTGAGCACTTTCTCTCTTGAGAGCTTCAGTAAACAACAAGACGCAGCCCCGATAGCCTGTGTTGATCCTTACCGGCGGCCAGGCTATCTCTATATTGATGAATCTGATGCTCGAAAAACACAATGGATCCCTTTCTTGGAAGCGGGCGTATACGACATACCAGAGCCAAAGAGTGCAAACTATCCTACAGACCAAGTTCCCGAGTTCACTGAAGCTCCACCAAGTCCTGAATATATGACAAAAGGACCTCATAACTGGTTTTCTGAAATTGTCAACTACCATACTCTGTTACGTGATTCCCAGAACGCCAAAGAACCAATTCAGCTTTCTGATATACAAATACGCCTGATTCGCAGAATGAATTGGATCCATAATCGACGCGTACTTGTGCTAGGAGATTCAGTCGACCGTATAATGATTCAAGAATTTTGCGCGGCTTTAGGCACTAGGCCAAGATTCACTGAGGGTCCTCAAGGTGGCCAGCACACCACTTACAGCTGCAATGTGACCGCCCTTAATTTCACAATGTATCATTGGCATGTGGCTTCAATGTATCCAATGCGTCCTTCCTGGTGGTGGCTGCCCCACATCAAAACAATTGCATTTGAGGATCGTTTCAAAGAGATCTATGCTCCGGTTAGAAAGAATGTGATTGGCATGAACGGGCAAACTCCTGATTTGATTTTGTTCCAATCTGGTCTTTGGGACGAGAGAGCGTTTCGAGAAAGCACTCGTAATGCCGTATTTCCTGGAGATGAGAAGCTGACTGAGGAGGAACGAAACATCGAAGCTCAAAGGCGTCGCAAGACCGGCTTAGGTAAAGAAGGCCGTCAGTTGGCATGGGATGAACTGATATTCTTCAAAGCTAGAATGCAGAAATTTATGAGCTTTGTTCGAGATCAGTTTGGAGGAGATCCAAATCTTCCAATAATGTACCGAGGACTGACAACTCGTCGTGAATCTGACAAGGCCGATCTGGCAACTATCAACATGGATCGCCTCTCGCGCGGACTGGCAGAGCAAAACGGGATTGAGATTTTCGAGTGGGCTAGAATGACCGCTGGATTCTCAGAGCAGTACAACGATTATCTGCATATAGGAAAAGGCCCACTGAACGTGCTATGGGCAAATATGATACTTTACTATCTGTTCCGAGCTGCAGGTGGAATCGACAGCAATGGTACAATCTTGCAGTTTCCAGACCCAGTTGGCCAGTATTTTACCGACGGTGCTGGCGTTCTTCGTGCTCCCAATATTCTTATACCGCCGGTACCCAACGTCAATGTCAATGAAAACTGGGCTAGATGCCATTCTAACAATGTTTTCTGGGGAGGCCGCTAGGCATGAGCTGTTTCAAGCCTGATAGGAAGCCTAGCCATTCTGACCTATACGGGTATCAATGGGAAACGGAAAAGTAGCCTTTGAATGATAGATTCCTAAATCAAGGTCTTAAAGCATTTTTGTAGCATTTTGGTTGGTTACAGTAAATATGAAAATATTGAATTCGTGTTGGTACTTTAAGTTTGTTGAAATAAACTGTTCAAAGTCGTAGTTGCTGCAATCAAATCGGTTCCCTGATATCGATTGCGGCTCAGCTAGATAAATATTAGCATCGACTAGTCTCTGAATTGATAGCGAGGGTGGTCTAGCTCAGTTGCCCGAAGCCATTTATGGATTCTTGTTTGGTTTCATGTATGTAACAGAAAGCCGATTGAGACGTGACAATCGAAAGTTTCGCGATGCGCCGGCTAAAGCGTGTTGTTGTTTTGCTTGTGCTGGCGATTTGTGCTGTAGCGCTTTTTAGGTTGTCGGTGTACGACGACGCAAGCACTCCAGATCCTTCAAAAGCAAAACAGAAAAGCTTGAATGGGATAAACACTCGGCAGCCGTTTGCTTTTTCTCCCTTTACGTCTCTTGTGTCGTCTCTATCTCACGGGTCGTCGCGAGCTGCATCGAATGTTCTTATCATAGCAGGCTCGTCGAGGTCCGCGTCAAGATTACTACAACTAGCCAACGATCTTGCGCTGGAGTTGGAAAAGAGCAATGATGCGAACGCTTTGGTTCACTTTATGTTTATGGGCCCCTACTCGGTCAAACTGGACTTTTTATCGAAAGCCAGTGGTGTCAACGATTCACTAATAGCATCAGGAAGACTACGCATTCACGATGCTCGAGCACGACTCAATTCGCGTTCTCAGTATCTTCCACCAGATACTCACTCTGAAACCGAGTCTATTTCTATGTTTGACATAAATCCGTTGTCCGCAAAGGCGTCTTTGGATGCAGCACATAGGTTTCTAAAGCCTCAGGCTACCATCTGGTCAAGGCAGCTTGAATCGGATTCAATGTTTGGGGATGCCGTCGCTGATGTGTTAGGCCCGTCAAATTCTGGATTTGCACCAATTGACATACCGGCCTCTGACTTTGACAGTTTGTCGTGGATAGCTCTATTAGATCCACCAGGTTTAAAAGGTTTGCGCATGGACATTTGTTAATAAATTCTGTACTGACTTTATTAGCCTGGTCGCTTCATCCAATTGACATTGTAATTCCTGTCAGCTCTCATACAGGTTCTTTGGTTCGACTTTTATCTTCTATATCCCATGCACGCTACTACAACGTATTTCCTCGTCCTCGTATTACCATATATGTACCACCTGGCATTGTCGATCCGAATTTACTCAATTTCATAGATCATACATTGGACTGGCCCCGTGAGCGTATACTTATACAAGTTATTCCTACAGCAGCAATCATATCACAGAAACAAAGTCTCAGAGAATCTATGTTTGCGGGTGCGATTAGATCTCACGTTCCATCTTCGCGACACACGCACACAGTCTTATTCGCAGACGACGTGATCTTAAGTCCAGATTGGTTTCAATGGACAATGTTCCACATTCTTAAATATTTCCCAGAGATTCAAAATTCGTTAGACATTGCAGGATCGTTGCCAGCCGTAGCTGGTATTTCTCTCTGTCCATACGCACCGACAAAGTATCTTGAAATTTCTAATACGAACAAAATCGATTCGACTTACTATTTAACTCAAAGCAGACTTCATTTATCTTGCTCTCTTTATCTTGCATCTCACTTTCGAGTTTTACAGTCCTTTTTTGCTGCCCAGTCAAAGGAGCCGCAGCGACGCACTTTACCAGTCCCTGAAGAGCTTAACTATTTACAGACTAGCAAAATTGCTTCGAGCATTGATGCACATGAGCTACTTATGCCAATATACATTCGAGGTTATCTGTTTCTTGCATATAATGGAATCTTTGAAGAAGTACCTGCACTCTATGGCAATTTGTTCGAAGCAACCGTTGAAGAACATTCAAGGTCTACGAAATCATATGTACTTTCTACGTCCCTTTTATATACTTTGCTTTCCGAGAACTTATTGCACACCAATTTCACTCAACCTGACTCTTTGACCGATAACTTTCCATATTTATCTGGTCGTGCAGTAACACGACCTGCTCTGTGGAAAGGGCTACCATTAGTGCCTGATATTGCAACTACGGTAAAAGCTTCTCATGAGTTTTCTACAGAAGCTTTACGTGCGCGTGGCCAAAAATTTGCTCAATTAATCTCTCCAGGTTGCTATAGTCTCGACGATACAGAAAAATCAGAAAATAGTACCGATGTCGATGAAGTCTATGAGAAGATTTTATACATAGATGATGACTGGACTGATTTGTTTTGTGGCGATGCAAGCGATGTTTCCAGGGAGTCGTCTTCTGCAGTATTAGAAGACGATGAAGAGTCAGAGGTACCTTACAAACAGCGGTCACCGACTCGAGCAAAATCACTTGAAGAAGAGAAGCGGGAAAAGAACAATCATCGCGTTATCAATGCTGCAGTGGAAACAAAGCCAGCACATTCGCGAAAGCCAAGAACAACAAAATCAGCTACTGTTTCTGATTCGAAATCAGTAACACCTACATCTACATTACAATAATTTGTATGCTCAACGAAGATATTATCTATCAGCCTCCTTGACTAAAAGAATTTTGCTTTATTTATTTAAACATCAAAAGTTCAATGCTGATGAAATTATAAACAATGTATCGCTCAACACCACTATGTAAATCTATCTTTCTTCCACAATTCAACCCTCGAACGGAAACATGCTGTTTTTTTTTTGGTTGCCGTTCAAAATTAGTACTTAAACACTATTGTAGTTAACAGGTGTGTGTTTATGCAACATAAGTTCGGTTGTTGCATAACTAATCTTCGTGTCTGTGAGAGATCTTGACAGGCGAAGATGACCGTCGATGATCAAATAATGTCTGCGCCTCAGAAGAGTATTCGTTCTCAACTAGTTCGCGGGACCCCCGAGGTGTTCCAGATTCTAAATCGTCTGGATCAATGACGCTAAGATTGTCATCTTCGTCCCGGTTCACTGGGGTATTTGTTGAAGTAGCATCTCCGAAAACCAAATCCATGTCCTCTAAGGCTATGCCCTTGGTCTCAGGGTATGTGAAATAAACTAAAACAAATGACATGCAACAGAAGAATGCATGTAGTAAATACATGCGCCATTCAATAGTTTCCTGTAAAATAGGGGTCATTTCACCAACCAGCCAGTTAAAAGCCCAGTTAGTGGCAGTTGAAAGAGATGCACCTTTTGCTCGAACAGACAAAGGCATAATCTCGGGTGGGTAAAGCCATGGGATAGGTCCCCATGAGTAACCAAAAAAGGCGTTGTAAACAATAACGAAAAATACAGTCATATTTGGGGTCGAAGGAATGTCCAAATAGATAGAGTAGGAGATCATGGATAACGATAAAGCCATAATTAAAGCACCAGACAATAAGATCGGACGTCTACCCCAGTGATCTACTAAAAACCAAGGCGGAACGGTCGATGCAACGTATACCAATGCGTTAAGACCCGTCATCAAAATTGCGTCGCGTCCAACCCATCCAGCTTCTTCAAAAACTAGTGGAGCATAGTAGGAAATGACGTTAATTCCATTGAGCTGTGCAAACATCTGAGACGACATCGCAATCAGAACTCTCTTTTTGTATTTTCTCCACATGTCGGAATAAGAACGTTCTGCTTCAGCGCGCATAAGCATAACATTCTCTTTGATGTCGTTAAACTCAAGATGCGCCCGTGGATCTTCAATATCTCCGTCGGAATGCAAGTTCGCAATGACCATCATACCCTCAGTGTCGTGATCATGATCAAGCAGCCATCTAGGAGTTTCCGAGATTACTAACGAACCAACACATAACAATCCTCCCATGATACACTGCAAAAGTAAAGGAGCTCGCCAGCTGAAGTCGCTTTCAATGAAACTGCAGAGATAATCAACCCAAACTGAAGCTGCATATCCGACTACATTGCCAGTGAATTCAATACAAGCTAATCGTCCTCGATGGTCGGCAGGTGAAATTTCGGATTGATAGACGGGCACAATGGTGGAAAGCATACCTACACCAAAGCCAGAAATGATTCGGCCAAGAATCATTGTGTTCATTCCAACGGAGAATGTTTGGAAACCACCACCGATGACAAAAACGATGGAGCCATAGAAAATGGTTCGTCGACGGCCAATAATGTCACCGACACGACCTACCATTAAAGAAGACACTGTTTTCGAGTCAGCAAAGGACTTTGGCTAATTTTTAATCAAAGATACTTACAGAAAGCTCCAACCTCCAGAATTGCAACCATCGTACCCAGTTGGGCACGTGTGGGGTAGTTAAAGTACTCTAGGAAGTACGGTCCGCTGTTTGATTGTTAGAGACAGAAATTTAAAAAGCGCAGATGCAGTTCTGGACTTACGTTAGAATACCGGACATGACACCCTGGTCATAACCAAAAAGAAAGACTCCTAGGGAGACAAAAATGGACGTAAAGTAGCTATCACGAGGGTCAATTTCTATGCAGCACTTCCTCACACAAAGGTACTCACAGCAACGCTTTGCCCGTTAAGGCAGCACGCGGCTTGCGTGCTTCCAAAGACTCCATGACGGGTGCAGAGAAAGCAGAGAAATATGCGTACAAAGACAGATAGAGCTGGGGTATGTTACAAAGAGGATATCATTAACAGCCTGGCTACCATATGATTGCAGCAAACGCAGCTGCAAAACCTCGTAAACAGAAAAGCCAATTGCAATTAATAACACGTTATTACAGATCCAACGGCGGAGGTGTTGGCAATTTGGAGCAGATATGTTAAAAGAACGTCGCTAAGACTGCTGGGTTTTGGTGTAGCGCTGCGTCCAGCTGAGCATGCGCAAGGGCACGCGGCGGTATCGGTCGGTATCGGTTTCACATCTGCAATCGGGCACACTTTTACGCGTTTATGCGCCTTATTTCTTAATAGTGTCTACTTCTAGCACAAGTGACGCACCATTTCCGGGGCGGTAAGCGCTATCATCTGGGGTTTGTACCGATTCACGACAAAGTTCCGACAAAAGAAATGTCCCAACATGACGTCATGTAAATAGTTGCGAAAGTGCAAGGAACTCGGTGTTCGCGATTTGTCGCCTTTCGATATAATCTGAAACAGTCGTTTTTTCTTTGCATCAAAATAAAAAAAAATAACGTGTTCAAATTCGTATTGGCAGCGTATACTTGACATGCAGACTTAATAGCAAAACTTGTTATCGGAATTTACTGTACGCCTTGTGCGGCTTGACAAATCTCGACGATTAAACCAAGATCCTCAGTTGAGACGATTAGATTGATACATGACAAAATATCGCGCCGACTAAAACTCTTCTTGCAATTACAATTTTTGTCTTTAAAAATTACTCAGGTACTATTACTTTTTCTCTGTTGTGGAATGTCGATATGTCGGATTGATAGAAACCACCACCTAAAACTAAAAAGGTGGGCGGAACTTACCCTGACATTACCTTTTTGGGCATCAACTTTAGCATTCTTTATAACGTGAGTGAAGGGTGAGCGTCGCATGTCAGCGAACGTCGCACTTCCCAACGCGTAGTCGATGCAACTCGTCTCACCACCCTTGCAGACCCAAAGTTTACAACAAATGATTTCCTCTTTGAAACCGCTTAATGCCAGTGTAAACGTGGCTTTTGAAGCTACGCGTAAAGACCCTTAAATTAGTATTTGAAGGAGCAGTGAAGAAATACGAAGCCTCTGAACATACAGCTCGCTGAAGACGTGCCGGCATCCTCTCACGAAGCGAAACTGTGCCCAAGTCAAAGTATCTTTTGGATTTAAACGTGATGCTTATTGTTCAGCATAAATATGATTCAGTTGAACTGTCTTTTCACTTAGATTGGATTATGTAGACTGTAAGATGGACGGGGTACTTCAAACATACCGCGCGCCCGCTGCGCTGTTTTTTTTTTTTTTTTTTTTTTTTTTTTTTTTTTTTTTTAATTTATA
>JAJLXV010000141.1:0-39212 GCA_030571435.1 Myxozyma mucilagina | reverse complement strand
ACATTTGAGCCATGGCAGTCATGAACAGCTATCAATATACAAATAATTGGCTTCCGAACAAAAAACATTATAAATATTATTGTATTTTATTATAATAGTTATCTATTTTATGTTTTTAATTGCGATGAAGAAGTCGTTGATAGGTACATAGGCATTTGTATGTAATTTCAGACTTTTCAATGATCTAATTTTTAATACTTTAGACAAGCTTGAAGCACCATAAGGGTTAAAATGCAGAGAAAAACATAAAAGAAAGTATGATGCACATCTACTTTTACTATAATCTAAATTTTGTTAATTAACAAGTGATATATAAGGCAGTTGGAGGTTTGAATCTACGAAGAAAGGGGATTTATCAGCCTGAGCAAAGACATTTTAAAGGCAATGTAGTATCCACAGACCAGCAAAGAACTATTGATTAATTTATTTAAATAATACAGATTAGCATACATTTTCAATCTCTGGTAATCATTATTTAACTGAATGTGTTGTTGTAAGAAAAGAATAGATTATGTGGTTGCTGTTTAAGGAAATCCGCCGCTCACTGATATCAGCCGCTGAGTGATAAAGTACGTTATCTGCTTTAAGGAGAAATGAAACTTCTCAACAAATTACAAAATCAGTAAAATACATTTCAAGAAAGCAGCTAGATAAGTTGAGCCAGTCCTAAGGCTGCTTTCCGATAGCAGGCTTATTATAGTTTAAGCCTTGACTTTCAGTGACAGTTTAGTTTTGGAAGCAGCAACTTTCAGCGTCCATACACTGTTTTCCGAACTAACTTCAGCTTCAGCCTCCTCTTGTTCAAGCTGACCGATAGCGACAACTTTCACAGTCCAGTCTGACTCTAAAGCACCACCAACGACCTCAATGCTTAGCTCCGACGACTCAACTCCCCCGGAAATTGAAAAAGATACTTTGCTGGCGCCTTTGACGTCCTTGTAATTAGGAACCTCAAATTACTTTGTTGTCGCAATCCTCCGAAGCATTAATTATCATAGTCAGGTTCTTCGACCATTCGTACTCAGGACTTGCCGTAGAATTTCCGAAGATCAAAACTCCACCTGGCTTAAGAAGAGCTGGCATGCTTAAGAAGTCGTGTTTCTCCGTGTGGTATCTGCCACCTTCACGCAACGATCCGTCATCCAAAAGACCGTACCATTTCCCAGAATTCTTAGTTGTACGTGGAATGTAATAGTTTGCAATGCCCTTCGCATTGAAAATGGGAGCGACTAAAATTTCTAAGCCAAAGAAGTATTCTGTGTCAAGATTCCAGACGACTGGATCTTCAAGAAATTCTATGAAAGTGTTTCTCATTAGAGAGATGCCACTATTGTGGGCAATGAGAGCTTGTGAGATGATAGAAGGCAAAAGTGAATGCTTGAATTGCACAAATCGTTTGAGAACTAAATCAGATTCACCGGATGGATCTAGAACCCATGGTACGCGATAGGTGTTGCTTCCGTGGAGACGAGAGAGAGACGAAAAAAGACCGAAAGCAATCCAGCGTTTATATAGGACAGGATCCGGCTTACCCTCAAAGCCTCCAATATCATGAGCCCAAAACCCAAATGCCGCAACTGATAAAGAAAGACCACCTCGTAAAGACTCAGCCATAGCTCCGAATGTCGATATTGGGTCACCACCCCAGTGCACAGGAAACCTTTGTCCGCCAGCTGTCGCTGAGCGAGCAAAGAGGCAGCCCGAACCTGAACCCAGTTTCTTTTCTATTATCTCAAAAGTGACCTTGTTGTACAAAAACGTATAATAATTATGCAATGCTTTGGGATCTGAACCATCAAAGTAAACTGCGTCGCCTACCGGAATTCTTTCACCAAAATCTGTTTTGAAGGTATCAACTCCGAGATCAATCAATCTTGCCAATTTGCTCTGATACCAAGAGCAGGCATCTGGATTAGTGAAGTCAACAAAAGCTTGACCAGCCTGCCAGAAATCATGCTGCCAAACGCTACCGTCAGAGCGCTTGATGAAATAGCCTTTTTCTTGGCCTTCTTTGAACAGAACTGATTCTTGTGCAATGTATGGATTTATCCATACACAAACTTTGATTCCCCTTTTTTTCAAAGCTTCTAGATCACTTTTGGGGTCGGGGAAAAAGTCTTCGTCAAAGGTAAAGTCAGACCACTGGAATCGTTTCATCCAAAAACAATCATAATGAAACACAGATACTTGGATTCCGCGATCTAACATTCCGTCAACGAAACTCAAGACTGTATCTTTGTCATAGTTTGTGGTAAAACTGGTACTAAGCCAAAGTCCAAAACTGAATGTCAGAGGAAGGGCAGGCTTGCCGGTAAGTATTGCATACTTTTCAATAACTTCCCTCGGGGTTGGACCATAAATGAGATACGCTGCAATTTTTTCCCCAGGGATGGTGATGTTCACTCTTACATTCCGTTCTGACTGAATTTCATACTGGACTAGTCCCGCAGACGGTATAAAAATTCCATAGCCTTTAGACGTGACATAAAAAGGAATATTCTTGTAGGCAAGTTCGGAGCTAGTACCACCATCTTCATTTCACATATCAATTTGCTTGAAACTAAATCAGCAAGGACTCACGCAATGTATAAATTTAACTCACCTGACCGTTTTTAACCAAAGGTCCAAACCGCTCACCTAAGCCATATATCTTCTCGCTAACATCAATTTCAAACTGATACGTCACATATCTCTCTCCGCGAGCAGGATCTAAATAGCTCTGTTTCGCTCGAATGTTATTGTTGACCCGGATATATCCCACTGATCTATGCCCTAGTTTTGTAACCAACTGTTGCTCTCCATCTTTGTCAAGAGCAGTGAACGACAAATCGAAGTGTGCAGGACGAGTATCAAGGGTAGCTGTTAAGGCGCCAGAACTAAAGTAGCGGCATCCTTAGTGCACTCGAATTTCGGAGTATACTCCGGTTTTCCATCAGGGAACAATTAAAATTGGGGCTCCTGTTCAATCGCTTTACTACCAATATGATGGACGGTCGACATATAGACAACATCTTTCATGGGAGATGACAACGTATGTGGAAGCGTCGGAGTATTCAAAGTGTCGCCTCGCGAGGCAATTGGCTTGGCCGACTTAGTCACAGTTAGAAAGCTCAGAAGCAATATTCTAAATGACCACCAGCAACATACCGTAACGTAGTAAATCTCATCGTCTCTGACAACGGTCTTAAAAACGTCGCTAGCCCAATCAACGACAGTGTCGGGAGTGGGCTCCCACATTCCCTGAGTTATTTTCACCATGATGGGCAAAACAGTGTACAGAAAAAAGCCTGCTTTTTTTTCACAGCTTCGACACCAGCTTGACGCATACTAGATTTAAATAAACAGATCTGGGAACGCGGGCCGCGGGTCCGGTGCAGACCCTGGGCTCGGTCGGCTAAAGACACGATAGTCCGGCTAAGCTTTGATGAAGTAGTCAAAGCGTCAACATGTAAGCACTAACCACTACGGGGAAACACGAAAAACAAAACAATATAACTCGACCGCAGTTAAGCTAACTAACCACAGGACTAGCTATGAAAAACTTTATTAGGTAGATCAAGCTATTCTGTGTTAGTCTGCACACCCAGTACACGACCTGGCTGAACCGTCGTGAACTCGGGCCTTCCAAAGCCAGCCTTCGGACCACCTTCGGAGGAGCCCTAAAGACCTCTCTCGGTGCTCCGTAGCCCTACTTTGAGGCCTCCTCACCTATAAAAGGACCCATAGATAGACACTAGAACTACAAGCTGAATACATCCGTCTTACTATTACCCAACACTGAACTAAGATGCCAACCTCTCAAAACTCCGCTACCGTGTCGCCACATCGTGAGAGATGAAACTCAACGCATGCTAATATGTAAATCAATAACTAGGATTCTTTCCAGGTTGTCATCGAAGCTTCACTTTAACAAGACCAGATTATTCGACAACTATAGCAATTGAACTATTGAGAAATTAGATAGACTCTTGCAAGAAAATTGCAACTTTTTCAGATTCTTTTCTGTAGGACAGCTATTTTTGTTTCTTTTTGATTTGACGCTAACAATGCTCACCCGAAAACTGTGGATGAAAGCCGCCCTCTCAACAAAACAATTGCACAGCACCATTTCTGACTTTTTACTCTTATCTTAGCATTTATGACATCATTTAAGAGTTGTTTGACGATTTATCTTTGCAGAGACACTTTTTACCAGAACTCCCACAATTAGATCTCTATAGTCATATTCTTAACCGACAAAAGAGTTTTTCCGACTACTCCGGATACGCAAAATACAATGTACTAAATGATATTGGTTGCGATTTCGGAATAAATGATGTGAAAAATAAAATTATTAGACTGGAAGAAGTAATGAAAACTCGTTCAATATACTCAGAACATTACACAAGTTGTAGCGCTGGCTTCCAGAAAAATGTTTTGCCTTCACATTAAAGAAGTGCAGAAAGATACGCCGAGCTCTGTATAACGCGAACCTTCTTTCACCCTAAGAACGATCTTAGGTGCTCTACTTTTGACTGTCATCCCAGCACTCTGTACCTTTTGATATGCTCAATCCAATATGCTGCCACTCCGTAATTGCTTCAACCAGTCGTCTTGAGAAGTGCAACCCATGTACTTTGGAATTGACACTTTCAGGTTACAATTTTGTGAAGCATTTGATGCAGCAAGCTGGAGGACGCAAAAAAAACCTTCCGATGGTGAAAAAATGAACCCTCGAAAACCCTTTTACAATTCAGGGTTGGTTTGGCAACGAGTTTATTTCACTGTTTAAACACCTAGTTTAGGGCAAAATTTATTTCAAAATGAATGTCTCCATTTAGCTTACAGCGTTAGTGCAAGAAACCTTAATATTTACTAGCCGAACTTTATTTTGAGGTTTTTGTCAATAGGGTTTTGTCAATAGGGTTTTCCGTCAATAGGGTTAGGTTTCTAGTTCCTGCGCTTCGGTTCACAAAGCCATGCATGCGCAGTGCACGGTGCAGCCAGTGTTTTGCATACATCGTATGTATGTAAAAGTATGCAGAATACTGTTGTTTCCGAAAAATTCAGTATTGCTTTCTTATCTACTTCAATGAATTGATAAAGCGATACTCTGTTTTTTTATTGAAGATGCAGTATAAAATCAACAACATATGTCTCTCGTTCGTGCTGTTACCCACTTTCGTAACTGTTGGAGTTCTGTTTTTTGTGCATTCTCTCAATGACAAAGTATTTGATGCGCCCTACAAATTTGTTTCTTCCAGTATCAATAAAACGACGACCTCTCGGGAGCAACAGTCAGCCGCCGCTTCCAACGCTTCTTCTTTGCAAACTTTGAATGACTTGAAAGATTCTGCGTCTACTTGGTTGCGCACAACTCTTGCCTCTAGACTCAAGCTTGATGGTGAGGTTGAGGATGGACTCGATGATCCGGTCATGGATTTACGCATTACGTGCGAGGATCCTTACAAACTACCAGGCTATCTATATGAAACGGAAGATTACAAAAATTCAACATTAATTCCATTGTATGGAGACGCACTTGCCTCCCTTGGTGATCCTGAAAGTGCGAACCACCGTGGATCAGTTCCGTTGAATAGCTCACAAGATGACGCCGATCTCACTGGATCGGATCCTGACAATGATCTATTGAAGTTAGTTCCTCATTCTTGGATGTCTGATTTGATAGAATTCGTCAATTTAAGCAATCTAACGCAGATGTATCCCGAAGCGTCTAGTGAGACAGACAGAGAAAAACTTGATGAATTACGCACACGAATAGATTGGATGAAGCACAAGAGAATATTAATGTATGCAGACTCCGTTGACAGATACATGTTGCAATATTTCTGCGAAGATCTTGGGTTCAAAATGATCCTTGGAAAAAAAAGACACACGACGGCGTACTGTCACGTACCCTCGCTTAACTTTACGATTTATCATTGGCATTTAGCATCATACATGGCATATCGTCCATCATACTGGTGGCAACCTACAATGAAGTATGTTACTTTTGAAGACAGGTTTGAAAACCTTTTTAAGCCCACCTTGTCTGAGGTAAAAGGACTTGATGGCAAGGCTCCAGATCTTGTTTTATACCAGTCAGGACTCTGGGACCAAGTTTCACTAGGGAAGCAGACTCTAGCTCACAATAGTTCTATGACGTCTCAACAATCCGCAGGCAGATCGCTGACTTGGTCGGAGTTGCGATATTACCATAGTCGCCAACGCAAGCTTCTCCATAGCATCTATGATTTATTTGGGAAAGATACACCTATCATGTATCGATCTCTCGCTGTTCATAGAAACCAAGGTCAGCAAGATCAAATGATTTATGATATGGATCGGGTGTCCCGAGTATTGTCCCACACAGAGGGTGTTGAAATTTTTGAATGGGCACGTATGGTAAATGGTCGCCAGGATATATTTAACGACCATGTCCATATCAAAAAGGGACCGTTTTCGTGGCTGTACCTGAATAGTCTTCTCTCGTATTTGTTTCGTGCTTCGGGAGGAATAGAGTATCGCGGTCAGATTTTGCGGGAGCCCAGTGAATTTCCTGAAGGGCAAGGAAAACCATGGAATGAGTGTCACGAATACCTTCTCAGTCAGGGGCCTGACAATCGCTAAGATCTCTCTTTTCAGTCGTCATGTATATTCTTTTGTTTATAGATTTTGGGAGTCCTGATGTTTAGAATTATATGTTATAGATTATGTTTTAGTTTGGTTTGTTTTGTTTTGTTTTGGTTTTGGTAAATACTATTTGGATCTTTGATGAATTATATTATAGGTGTCGATAGCATAACTTGTTGAACCTGATATCTGTCAAATTTATTACAGAATAGCATCTCGTGCTTCTAGCCTTGTTTGAGTCATCTCAAACTTTGACGGGGTGTTCAGCATAGTGGCCTATTGGTACCGACTAGCCCTGCCAAGACAATCTTGACGTTGATAAATGTGTTGCCTGTCGGAACCGGTATACCCGCTTTGCCGCCAACAAAGTGGCTTGCAGTTTCGACAATGCATTAAAAGTTCAGAGACCAATAATCAGCAAATTTAAGTGCTTCTTGTCTGCTTACATTTTCGCATGGTGAGTTAATAAGTAAAGCTTTCTACTAACACAAACCTTAAATGCAATCATAGGTATTCAAAAAAATTGTAAATCTAATCATTACATGCTCTAAATATCTGAATCGTTATCTAAAACCTTTGCTGGTGATCTGTAATGGGTAGACTTGGTGGCAAAATCTCATCGGGTGCTGGTAGATGCTCGTCAATTGCACTGGGACCCATAAAAACTGACGACATATCATCCCAAAGTACACCCATCTCTTGCCAATCAAGATACAAATGATCGAATGCAACAGCTTCGTTGTCCAAGAAGTTGACAAGCTCGTCAGTGCCCATTGAAGTTGGTAACAATGTTTGACTTGAAGATTCCATTTGGATGGAATCGTTCATAGTACTTCCAGCATTAGAAGCTGCTGCTAAACGATGATCGTCCCCTTGAGCGTTTCCGACCATTGGCAACATAGGGGGAGGAAGTGCTGAATTCTGCTGTTCAAAAGTTGGCCCTGCGCTTGAATGCGTATTGTCAAGAAGAGCAATGACACCACGTGTATTCTTGAGTTGAGGATTTTCAGCAGTTGTCCGCTCACGCAACCTAGGCGATGTAATCTTAGACTGAGGCTGGGAAGATCCGCTACTTGCGGAATGTCGAGATGACTCTTGCTGTCGTTGATGATGATACTGCAATTGCGTTTGAGCAGGATGTTGTTGCGCTTGACCTGCACCTTGAGGCAGGATTTGAAAAGTGCCATAACGCTCTCTCCATACCCAAATACTATCAAATAATATACTTGGAGCCATTCGTGAGACTAACTTTAGCTTTGGAGACACGTATTTAGTCTCCCCACTATCCCTCAGAGCGTCAGCGCAATCTTTGGCATGCAGCTTCCACAACTGGAACATGATCGTAGACACTCTGATAGGAAGATCGTTCTCTTTGACTGATGATTTTCTCATAATAGCAATTGCACTAGCAAAATGCCGCTTGCCTGAATTGGTATCCAAAAATTTAGAAAGCTCTGAAAATTGTAACTTCAAAATAATGAAAGCTGCCAGAACAATATCCAACTGAAGATATAACGGAAGATAAATCAGCTTAGAGAAATTACTCTCCGAACTGACACTTTCATCCATTGTTTCGACAAATGCTATCGTTTCGATGGATGTCTGGTAGGCTTTGATTAGATTGTCTTTGTTTGAGTCGAGATCATCACTTAGAAATGAATATGCGAAAAGTTGGGTCCTTATTACTTTCAAAAGAAGTCCACTTATCTTTGACGCAACATCCATTGTGCTTTCAAGTTTATCTAGCTCATCGGCTAAGTACTTGGTAACGTTACGTCTGGTTGAGGAGTCAACGTTCCCGCAAGGATCACGAACATCCTTGTTCAAAAGCTGAACCATTTTCTCGTTGAACATCGCTAATTGCAATTGCGCTTTAAGCTCAATAGGCATGAATACTGAAGATTGTGGCTGTAGTGCCTGGTTGCTTGACCAATTATACATCGAGAAAGTTGGGTATCCTAATGCCATAGAAAGAAGTTGAGAGACTACATTGCATGCCACCCAAGTTTTCAGTTGTTCTTGAGTTTCAGAATACTGAGGGCTAACTTTCACGCGACCAAAGTCTTGTGTTCGTCCAGGGCAATGCAATCCTAGCTTTACGGCATTAAACATTGCTAATCCACATGAGTGCCAGCAAGGATCTGAGTTCAGAGAGCCAGCTGGTGGTGGCCACAGTGTGAATATTAATATTGCTTGTACATCGTAGGCTGATCGCATGGGAAGACTCAATTGTGTTGAAACCAATTCTTTAACCTTTGCTGACAGAATGGGGAAGAGCGCGATATCTGAATAAATGCGAGAGGCAGTTTCTAGTATAACCCAAAATAGCAAGTCTGATTTCATGTAGATGTAGTCGGGACCTTTGGATAAATCTAGAACGGGAAGATATGGATGGTAGTGTGTCTGATACTCTAAAAATAGACCTGAAATCTGCTCTCTGGTAGCTGTAAAACCATACAAAGTTCGAGTAGTTATGTGTTGCGGTGTTAATCTTGGTAGTGATCTTTCAGGCATGGATTCAGGAGTCTGTAATAATGAGGACTCTGGAATTCCAGAATCAGTCAAAGATGAAGCTAAACGTTTAAGCGGACGTTCGGGTAACATCGGAGAGCTGTTAATCTTTGTTGGATTTGAATCAATAGACGTAGATACAGGAGTGGTGCTGTCATTTAACGAGGCCGATGAGACTGTGTGAGCGGGTTTGGATTCTGCTTCAGAGGATTTGCCTCGAGCAAGATCAAGCAGGGTCCTTGAAACCATATCTTGATCTGTATTTTGTGCTTCCAGAGACTTTCGAAGCTGCTCAACTTCCTTTTCCACTGCCGCAAGCCGTCTATGATACTTAGTACTCAACAAACGTAGCAGTAGTGATCTAAACTTACGCCCGCTTATAGGTTCGCTTGAAGCTGCTTTGAATCGAGCAATCAAGATTGCGCTTCTGACAGCGAGTACATCGATTTGGAGCTCTTTCATATGCGTCACATTTGACCTGAATGATTAGTAAAATTATTGCACTATCAAAATATGAGTCAGTGGGGTCTACCTTCTGTTGTCGGCACTCAACACAGGCAATTTTTCTTAGTCTGGCTGCCGCAGCAGCGTCCTCAGGCGATGCTATGCTGGTATCACCCTCATCGCTGCTTAATTTTGATGAGCCAGGAGTAAGTGCTGATAGCGGTGTCTTTGCTTGTGGAAGCATGCTCGGGTTATGAGCATCCATAATGAAGTCTATTGGGATAAGAAAATTAGACAGGAGTATTGAAGCAACCACAAGCCACTTTGTGCAGACATAAGCGGCTTGTTCCTGCTGAATTCTTTTTTGATCAGAATAAGTTCTCTAACGCTGTAGATGTAACTAGCACTGACTAGATGAACTGTCTGCTAATTAACAAACCCAATCGAGCACAAAGTAAACAAGCTTGAATGGCCAATTAGTACGTCCGTAATCGGAGTGCGATGTCGGCAGCGGCGTTTGAAGAAGACTAACTCATCGCCGCCAAGTTCAACGCCTAAAAAAATCCATTATAATATCTTACTAATCAAATAAGGTTTAAGGTTTACATAATTTTTTTTGTTAGCACTGGTTCAGGAACTTCTCTACAATACAGTTGCGTTTCGATTAAATCTGTAAATTCATTTAATGTATTAATTTGTCTTCATATTACTCTTTACCACCCATAACTCCATGCAGCAATTTTTTATGCCGTTAAAAAAACAAAACAAATGCAAAAATACACTCGACCATCATAACTTAGTTTTTAGCGAAGCTGTAGGTGGGAACTTCGGCCTGAGGAGTCAATCTGAAGGCATGGCGTCTCTCGCCAGACTCCCAGTCAAGAAGAGCAGAGTGCACAGTACGACGGTTATCCCAGACAACGACGGACTTTGGCTCCCATGCAGCGCGGACTTGAATGTCAGCACTCTTACTGATGAAGTCGTAAAGAAAGTTCAGAAGAGCATCAGACTCTTCACGCTTCATTCCCTTGATGTAGCGAGAGAACTGGGGATTGACGTAAAGAGACTTCTTGCCAGTGACAGGATGCTCACGAACAAGAGGGTGGAAGGTCTCGACAGGGTCGCGACGGACGATACCGCCCTGAGCACGCGACGACTGAGCCTGTGCGACACCAGAGTGGAGAACCTCGAGAGTTCCAAGGAACTCGCGGAAGACAGGCGAAAGTCTGTTGTAGGCCTCGGTGGTATCGGCAAAGATTGTGTCACCACCGGTCTCGGGTCCGTCAAGCATGGCGAGGAATGTGACACCAGGCGGCTGAAGCTCGTACGAAACGTCCGAGTGCCAAGCGATGGAAGAGACATGCTCCTCGAAGAAGGTGTCGTACACAGTGTCGTTCTTGGAGCGGTAGACAAGATGAACCTCCGGGTAGCCCTTGGGCGCACCAGAAGTGGGATGGATGTGGTTACGGCCAAAGTGAGAAGAGAACTTGAGGGCGTCCTCAATCGACTGGTCAGCAAGATCCTGGTCGCGGAAAACAACGACACCGCGCTCAGCAACTAAACGGGCGAGCTCGTCACGGCCAGCCGACGAGAGAGAAGAGAGCTGGACATTTCGGACTTCGGTACCAAACTTGGGAGTCAACTTCTTGACCTTCTGCGATCCTCCTTCGGGGAAAAGGTTGGGCAAGGCAGGGTCAGCCTTGGTACCGGGATCAACAAAGTCGAACAGGGTCAATGGAGGATGGTGCTCGGTGGTGTCCCAGGTAGGCAAATACTTGGGGTAAGAGGCCTCGACGAAAGCATCTCCAGCGAGGACAAGACGTCCTTCAGCATCCTTCTCGACGGTGGTGGACTCGTCACGAGTCTTGCGGAAGGTAGAAGCCGCAATGGACTGGATAGTAGAAAAAGAGTTCGACATTATTTTTCACGGTGTTTGAAGGCCTTTGATCTGATAAGTTCCTGCAGGAAAAACAAAAGAGCGTCCCTTTTTTGTGGGCCCTGCACCATAGTTATAGTCCGCCTTGTCAAGCCGCGATTGCGCAATTCTTGCGTGCTCGTCAACTCATCGCAAAAAAAATGAGCCGCACACGATTCTGCGGCGATTACAGGAGAATCAAGAATATAAATTTACTGTATTGGGACTAGCGCGGATGATGTGATCTTGCGTCACCTCCTCAGGCGTATTTGTGTTCTCGCGAGTCCCTGTCTCCGAAAGGTGTTCCTGAGCATGCGGTGCGAGCAGGAGTTTGGAGAATGCGGAATTCGTGGGAATTGAACAACGGGCTTTCCGTCGACACTATGAACGCCATTGTAGATGTCTACCCTTTCCGCGGAGCAAAAGACTGGTTTTCGCTTACTCCACGTTTAGGTTCTGACAAATTTACGCAGAGCTAGATTTTCCGGCCATTTTCACATTTTTAAGCATCGAGTCGAGAAAGTGCTAGCAAGTCTCAGCTGATTCAGATGCAAGATTCTGCAATTACAGCTACACATGGCGCATATCGATTTAAAAAAACGCTTTATATTCTGTAATACTAATGCAAAATGATCATATTCATATGTACGTAACAATAAAGGGATTATTAACCTCTCCAGTACCCGAAAAACACCCAAAACGATTTCAAAAGCCAAAGCTCAAACCAACAAAACTGCAAGATCAAATGTACAAAGTCTATCCTTTACAGGCTCGTGATCTTCTTCTCCTCTCCAATTACAACAGTCTCTTGTCCATAAACATCCGATCCAGTTTCATCAACATCTCTGGCCTGGATGACCTCAGTCTCAGGGTAGACAGGGAAGGGAACATAAGTCTCCTTGGCGGGCCAGAAGTGGCAGATAACCCAATATGAGAGAGCTGCAGCGCCAGTACCGTAAAAGTAAGCAAGAGCATAAAGATGCTGCATACCGACCGAAACAGTGACGCTGGTGTTGATAGTGGGAATGAAACCAGGAAGAAGTGGAACCCAACCAATGAAGAAAGCAACAAATGCACGCCAGTTGGTACCCCACTTGTTATATCTGTAGATACCGTTCTTGTCATAAAGCTCCCAAACATTGTATTTCTTCTTGTGAACAAGGTAAAAGTCAGAAAGCAAAATTCCAACAAGAGGACCAAGCCACACGGAATATCCAGACATGAAAGCAAGGAAAGAAGGAGCATTAGTCAAAATGTTCCAGGGAGTAAGAGCCCATGAACCAATGAAAGCAACAATAATCTGTCCACGACGAATGTTGATGTAGCGAGGGAACAAGCAGTTCAAGTCATTAGCAGCTGAGATCGAGTTGGCGGCAATGTTGACACCGATTTGAGAAATAAGGAAAAAGAAGCCACAGAAGAAGGCAGCAGCACGTCCTCCCTTGGAAGTCCAGTGGTCAATGAAGAGCAAAGGATCCCAGAGAATAGTGTCGTAAAGAGCTTTAGAACCCTGAGCAACGACGACACCAAAGAAAGTGACGAGACATCCGGTACCGGGCAAAATAAGCATTGTGATGTATGCCGAGCTGTTAGTCTTGGCGTACCGAGTGAAATCAGGAACGTTCACGGCGAGAGTTGCCCATGAACCGATGTTTGCGTATAATCCGGACATGAAAGCCCATCCCAAAGCAGAGCCCTTAAGCGTAGACTCCATCTTCCAAAGTTCAGCAGCGTCAACCTTAGCAATGGTCCATCCAATAATAGCAAAACCAATGATAGGAGTCGTGATTGACTTAATGGTGAACAGCCACTTGAGATGATGCATGTTCACAAAGTGAACAGGAAGAATCATAGCAAAATAGACCACGTAGGCAGTCATCATCTGAGTGTCGATGTTGGCATTAGCCGCCATGGTGTTCTTAACATTGTGGAAAGAAGGCCAGATAGCGTAAATCATTGATCGAACACATTCACCACCGGTGTAAGAGGAGATACCATACCAGAAAATACCAACAATCATACGCATGATAATCATAACATAACTGAAGTAGTATCCAAAAGAAGCACGAGATTGAACGGAGAAGTTGACATGGTAAGTGGAACCCCAGACACCGTTAAGAACAATGACAAAAGCAACAATAACTTGAGCGAAGGTGACACAGAGCAAAGCATCTCTCCAGTTCATTCCGACCTCAATCAAAGAGGCAGCGTTACGGAAACCAGAAGGAGAAAAGTTATCACTAATCCAGTACATGATGTAGTTGTGAGTGCGCCATGTTCGCTTAGAAACAGGAATAGGATCAAGATCTTGATTAAACTATTAGTAAATCTATTAGAATAATAAACTTGTTGTCTGTAGACATACCAGCATTCGAGCGACGCTCAGCATTTGCAGAGTCTAAACGGATACGATCAAGCATCCGCGACCAGACGCTTCCACCAGAAGATTTTTCGGATTCCATTATGAAAGACTAAAGACAAATGATTCAACGAAGCCTAGCTGATGATCGATGTGGGAGACCAGGGGCGCATATCGTCTTTTTATAACAAAACTGCTTTTACCGGTACAGAGGAAAAGCTACATAAAGTTTACTTGAGTCAAATCGACAGCAACACTGAGAAGCCACCATTTACGGCGACGAGTCGGGTGGCTGATAAAAAATTGGCGTCGAAACGTTAGTATCTTCACAGCGAAAGAGTAGTGGCGGAATTGATAACAGGACGATGATAACGGGCGGGCCGCGCAAAAACTTTAATGCACAGGTCTGCGGAAAGACCACGGCTTTCATAGACGGACCACTGCACAAGTCACCGCACGGGACTGATATCAAAAGTTAGTGCCAGGATTGAAGATAACCGTGCCCAGAGTTCTTGTATTGCCAAAAATATTGGCTACATTTGATTTTCACAATGGCGGATGTAGCCAAGTGATTTTCAGAAAATAGACAAGAAAAACAGTTATGCCATATTCCCAAAAGGGTATAGTGATTTTATAAAAATCTATGCCTGAGTCATTCGCAAATGTCCGACGTGTACGGGGTGAGCAAGCCAATCTCCACCAGAAACGCCATAGAGAATCGCGCGAAATAGGCACCGTAGTGCGCATTTTTCACCTTACTATCCTCTGTTAGGCAACTCGACTAGTCTCGTGAACACTGAGCTTGCGGCTCAGTGGTCTTATCGCACACATACATTGGACCGGCAAGATTAAAATCCTATTTTTGCTATTCTATCTCTGCTGACTCAGTCGAACGCCTGACACGCCTCGTGTTTTGCAGCCATCCCGGCAATTCCGTGCAACAGACTATGAACAATGTAAAAATCAAAACTAAGCAGCTTGACGAGTCAGACAAATGCCGAGCTCAACTAGGCGTTGACTCGTCGTCGGCCAAGCCCGCTTCTTGCTGACTCAACAATGGAAGTATACAAACAAGAAGTTCTTCAATACTTGCAAAGCATCCAAGTACACCGTGTAGTTCTTAGATCTGTGCTTATCGCGTGGGTGGTCAATGGTACTAAAGACCGGGCCCGTATCAATCGAGTTTGAGCATAGACTACAAAAAACGAGCACGAACACGATTTATCAGCTTTGCAAACGAGCACGTAGATGGGTCTGATCACTCTTCGCACTGCTGGCACAGACGGAAAAAAACTTGAACTTGGACCGGGCGGAATAGGCCCGTGAGGCGGCCGCGGCTTCGCGCTCAACTTCTCCCTCTTATCGCCGCTTTACGTTAACCAGCAAATTGTTTTAATTGCTGTAGGCCGTTGCTACCCTTGCCAGTATCAGGTGTGTCCTATTTACTTGACTCCTTTGGTTGACTCGCGGACGCCTCTTGTCTGTTGTATCTGAACGATTATACATGTAAAAGTTGAGTAAATGTAAACCGCCTCAAAAGTCAGTTCATCCCGCAGCTAATTTTTATGAGCCCATGCGTTCTTTTTGCAGTCATCGCAGTTTGATATTACATGTCATATAGACTATCAAATTAAATTTTCTGATTGTGCTTTAAATCTTAAAGTGGTAAGTAGCTAGAAATGACTAGTATTGTGTTTGAGCTTGTGCATACGAAAACGATGCGATCTTATCCAGCCATGGACCTAGCAGAAGTCAAACTCTAAATACGATGCACAGATATAGAAACAGCTTCTTCTTTGTCAAGCATCATTACTTATTATCAAAGTGTTTCTATAACAGATCATTGATTAATTTTTATTACTGGAAGCTGCGGTACCGGGACTACAATAGCAAGGAAAAACCTGCAATGAGTCAACGTATCAAGCCCAGGGGGAAATTGGCGACCAGGCACCAATCTCGGCCAGGTATCCCCGTACCCTTGAAGCGTTTGCCGAACTATCGAGCTGCAATGTCGCCCAGATTTCACTCTTATCAGTAGACAATACCATCAATTTTATTGAAACTTCTGAACGACCTTCAAAGAGCATTATTGATTAATGTGACAAAATATATATTATCAGTTCCCTGTGTAGTTTCTATATTTTGCCAGCGGAACGTTATAGCTCCGGCGCATGTGACTCATGCTGATGCTGATGAGGTACGAAGATGACTTGATCAAGGGAGAAACTCATGTCGTTCGTATAGCAAATCCGGCTATTCCGTTATACAAACATTGACGCAATCAACACCACTTTCACAGCATCACGTGGTTCGCGCATAACTACATCATATGTTGTCGCATAAGATCTGGAACCACGAATAGGGATAAATAATTAGAGTTCATATCACGTGTTAAATGCAAAGTACAAGACCCATCACCTCTTTAAACTTGACCAACCAAAGAATACATAATGTGAACTGCTACGAATTCGGGTTTTGGCTGCAAGGCCTTTTGCTGCAAACGCGATGCTTCCTAGAACATGGCATACTGCATCGCGGACGATCAAGCAACGGTCTACTGCACAGAATGTTATTTCTCTTGTTAATTTCTTCTGCCGGTCAAAGCATTCGCTAAAAAATACATGGAAGAACAAGAATCAATTTAATGAACGAAATTCGAAAAAATCGGCGTTTAATCTGACTAATCATTCAAAGTCAACTCAATCCTTATGGCCAACTTTGGCATTATTCCCTCCAGAGTCTGACAGACGGCGTCAGAATCGAATTGAGCGAGCTGCTAAACTAATGGATAATGACTTCCGCTCAAGTTTGGAATTGGGTGATGTCATTGATTGGGTTATTGATACAAGTCCTAAGCCTGTACTCAAAAACGATCCCTCAGTGGAATCTTTGACAGATAGTATGAAAGATCGGCTAAAAGATTGGGAAGTTGTTATAATGGAGGGAGACGGGTTCAGTAAACTTGTACGAAGCTTTTCATTTGATGAGTTTCGCGATAGTTTTCTATTTTTTGCAAAGATATCTCAGTCTGTAACGAATACTCTGCACTTCCCGCAAATCGAATGGGAAGATAAGATGGTTTGGATTTCTTTGGCTACTTATGGAAGTGCGATTTCAGAATCGCGAAATCCCTTAGAGGCTCATTATATTTCAAAAGCCGACGTGGATATGGCTCTTGCGATTAACAATATATATGCAGAGGTTGTTGAAGCGTCTGAAAGTAAGAGTGTTGCAAATGGTTCTAAAAATCCTTTACTTAGATCGAGAATTGACGAGGTTGTTGAGTCAAAAGATGATGACTTACTGAATCAACTAGCGCGAGGAGTTCTGGCTTTGAATGCCAGCTAACCATGCTAACGATTTATACGATATTTGGTACAAGGTTGAACTATTGTTCGGGAGTTTGGAGGCATCGGAAAGGATTATATAGAGTTTTAGTTTATGATACTGCATGTAGACATGCTGGAAGTCAATGTATTATATGTCATATACAATCAAAAAAAGAATATGAAGTACGACAACTGAAGTACGATAACGTAGGGTTAGGTTATATATGGCATCGGTCAAGATCTACTGTACATTTTGAATAATAAAGGTTGCAATGCTGTCGAAAAGTAGTGTTTTAGTATGCCGGAAAAGGCTTACTCATTCGATTACTTGTTGCACAAGTCTGGTTTCATCTCGCAACTTTCGTAACTCATCCTTCGGATATGCAGCGTCACCGAATATCTGGGAACCATCAGTAGGTCATCCAACCACAAATAAAGGTAGAAAGAAAACGAGTACACCTAAACCATCAGTGGATTTGAATGCGATCAAAGAAAAAATTACTGGAATCAATGAATCAATTGCAAAGTTTGCCGCACTTGATGGAAAATTAGGGACTATTAAGGCTAAACAGGATGACATCGATATAATGATACAGCATTATAACTGGAAAATGGTGTCGCCAGACACGCCAAATTCTCGACCTAGCAGTATTGGGCAATCTACTGAGCAGAACGAAATTGCTTCCGAAAGCCCGGACATATTGGAGAAAGTATTCACTTTTCGAAATTTCGAAGCAGCGTTTTTGTTCATGACCAAACTTGGATTCTATTCCTCGTTCGAGAATCATCATCCTCGGATATACAATTTTTGGAATAAGGTTACAATTCGACTGAGCTCGTTTGATAATGATACTGGCTGTGTTTTTATCTCTGTAGGAGATTTGAAGATGGGACTAGAGGCTGAATTGTTGGCAATTGGAATCAAAAATCCACAGGTTGCTGGGTTGACTGGTCGTGATGTAAGGGGACCATCAAACAAGTTGAAGGACATTTTACAAAATAATATATACGCTCCGGATGACAACCCACATTAAATGCAGCTAATAAATTGAAATAAGCATACTATAATACACCGGTTCCACCTGCCAGTAAATCATTTATATCCACCCTTCTATACACTTTCAAACAGTATAAATTGATCCAATAATGAACAACCATGTTGTCGTTGACTATTATTAATTGCGTAGGAGAAAACGCACTGTTAAGAAAATTTAGCGCAGCCGTCTGTCCCTTTGCAGCAACAATTCTAGCACCGGGCCATTCTGTCTCAGTGGCAACTCGTTCAATATGAGATAGATCGTCTACAACAAACGTTACTTCTCCCCGAGGAACATTTGGATCGCCAGTAAGTTTTATTGCTTCCAATCTGTTTTTGTTGCTTTCCGGCTGATGGAATAATATGAATTCGCCACCATGCGAATCATAGTCTCCTATCCAAATACCTCGCAGCGGATAGTCCTTGCTCGGTGTGTATGACGCTGGTAGAACCCGGGCTATAGTTTCAACCCTTTCGCCCATTATGACACCATAGGAATCTGTATTCGTAAAAGATATCCATCGGCGCAGTCTAAATATATCTTTGCTATCACCTCGCTTGACAACTTGAGCCCGAAATCCGGTTGGGCTCTCAGTACGTGCCCGTTCGTATGCAGGAATATGTAATGGTGGCCAGAGATTCATTTGTGGATATATTATTCGTTCAGGGTATATAGGAACGGCATGCATAAAACTTGTTGTCATACCTCTTGGACTTCTAGGTTGTGATATCTCATAATTCTTGTCGTAAGTTGTGGTAGGTGTAAATTTCAAAATCGGTTCAGTTGATTTTTGTATCTGTGGATTGAAATCTTGCACAATAACTGATGGATTCACGGACCATTCTCGTTCATTTGCTTCACCTCTTGTGTACATGCTGAATAGCTCATGTGCCTCTAAATGTCCGCTTTGAGGGTTATAGCGAGAGACGTATACTGATCCATGTAGATCCCGATTGCCATGCCAGAAACCGGGCGTGAACCAAGTGAATTTCAGCAATTGAAGATACAAATCTCGGTATGACTTGTAAGGAGCACAAGAAAGTGGCATATTTTGAGGAATTGAAGGTCGTAGGATAGCAAATGCGGCACTTCGCCAAATATCGTCATGATCAAGTAAAAGGGCGTAAAATCGACGGCAGCTCAAAGCTACAGATAGCAAGGTTTGGCCATCTACGTTCAAGAAGATATTCGTCAAAATCTCGGTGGGCAAACTGACAACACTCAGACCTAATCCATGTGCTCCCAAATTCTCGACGGTCATTTTCGAAGAAGTCGTGTTTACTGGCTTTGATCGAAGATACCTAATGACCGCTCGAGGTGCATGCGGATAGTAAAAAGCCTTGCTTTCATCCACTTTCACGGCTGGTACGAGTATCTGCCGCTACTTCGAGTAGGCAGAATTAAACTAATAAACTTGCCAATTTTTCTTCTTTTATTGATATTTTAGTAATATATGTAAGGAAGATTGACTGCCTGGAAACAGGTATATTCTTGTCGATGGCGTTGAATTGATAAACGAGTAGAGTTTCGTTAAGCCGCAGCATCCGTCCGTTGATCATAATTGAGCACGAACGTCGAAATACTATGAGATTACAGATTAACGAGAGTTTATAAGCATGTGGTTTTCTAATTAATTATTTTTACGTTTTGAATAAAATTCTTGTTTTTTTTAGATTTTTGAGCTTGCTTTATTTCATACACAGCTCCCCACCAATCAGATTTTTGCCGTGTGGAATATAGGGAGTTAAAATAATGCGGAACATTTCGCGGGGAACTGTGTTCGTTCTCCCAACGCTAGTCTCTGACATTGCCACCATTAACGAATAAACAAATAAACAAGTCTGTCTACACCTTTCGTTTCAGAAAAAATGGTTAAGGAACCACTAGATACAGACAATGATCTGGATAAGCGTGACTTGGAAATCCTCACTCAATCAATTTCATCAATTAATCTAGATACACTGGTCTCTGCGCTGGCAGAAACTATGGGGAACGCTCTTCATAACGTGTCTCCTATTACCGCTACACCTACTTTACCAGCCGAACAAGTTCCTGCTGAGATGTGTATGACTATGCTACCGTCTTACATCTATGCATTGCCTAGAGGAAACGAGAATGGAGTTTATGTTGCTATTGATGTTGGAGGATCAAATCTACGCATTGCAGTCGCACAATTCACTTCTGTATCTGCAAGAACACGGAAATTACTATACCAAATAGCTGTTGATCTAGATCTTTCTGTAAAAAGTCTAGACGGAGTTAGCTTTTTCAATTGGATAGCGGATCAATTGCAGGAGGTTATACTTGTGTCTGAATCGAAGGGGTGGACCAAGGAAAATCAGGAGATACCAGTTGGATTGACCTGGAGTTTCCCTTTACAGTATGTTTGACTGGAGAGGCAAGTGACATTAGACTAACGGTATAGATCTACGTCTGTTAACTCGGGAAAGATACTGAACATGGGTAAAGGATTTGCTTCGATTTCTCAAGACATTGTAGGTCTAGACCTAAAGTCTTTGTTCGAGAAGAGTTGTCGTATGGTTGGGATATCAATCAAACTGCAAGCAGTGATAAACGATGCTGTTGCAGTTTTATTATCGCATTTACAAATTGATTTGCACCGAACAAAAATTGGTCTGATCGTAGGAACAGGCGTGAATGCTTCAGCGATTGTTCCGATATCAAGTTTGGAGGAAGAGAGGCTTCTGAGATGTAATCCTCATGATGTGGAGAGATCATCAGACTGCATAATAAATACGGAGCTGTCAATCTTTGGGAGCGGTATTCTTCCTCGCACGCGCTGGGATGAAGAAATTGACGCCGAAAATGAGGTTCCTGGATTTCAGCCTATAGAAATGATGTGTTCCGGAAGATACATGCCGGAGATTGCAAGACGGATAATACGAGATCGGATGTTTAAGCACAGGCCCGACAGCATTCCTGCTGGGCTCGACAAGATGTATGGTTTAGACACCGAGACGATGTCTGCCGTCGAAAGTGAGATTGACGATGCATTTGCGCGACAGCATTTTTTGGCAAAGCATAGCTGTGGCGACAGACATTCTTCGATTTCATTAGCAGACATACGAATGATGCGCTCTATTTTCTACATTGTCTCGTGTCGGGCAGCGGCAATCATAGCGGCAGCATTAGTAGCTGTAGCGGTTTCTGTTTTTCCAACTACGACGCCAGGCACTAATGAAGACATAGTCGTTGTGGTGACTGGCTCTGTAATCGAAAAATATGCCGGATTTCGTGGGCGGGTGCAAGAATTTTTGAACTTGCTGGCGAAGAGGTGGAACCGCAGATTGGTGCTTGCTCAGGCGGCGGATGCGCCGCTGTGGGGAGCTGCTGTCGCTGCGGCATGCAACTGAAGGTACATTGAGACGGGTACACTGAGGGCGAGAGATGATGCTGCCTACATAACTTTAATTTAATTTTACGTATTGGTGGAGGCGTTTGGGCAGAACTGCAGCAAATGAATAAATAGCATTCTTCAAGACACGAAAAGAGCAATCGTAAATCTGGTACCGCGGAATGGTTGATGGTTTTGTTTATTAGGATTCCCGTTCGGGTATCGTGTGTATTGTGTCTACGATTAAATTTTAAGATTAGCTACCATTCTTGAGGGCGATGGCTTGTGCGGCGCTGCAGGACTGTCAACAAAACAAACCCAATCAAAGACCAGACGAGACGAGAGCGGCGGCGAAGTCAGCTCTCGCGAAAGTGGGCGCCGTGCGACAGGGATCTGAATCACTCTTGTGTGACCGGGCGCCAAAGACCAGAAACGAGGACTCAACCCAAAAGAAAGAAAGCGAGACAAAACCGCAGAAGAAAACTTGCATTGCATTGCTTTGCTGCCGGTAAGGTTTTCGTTTTAGGTTTCTCTGATTCTATTTTGGAACGATGGGCTTAAAGTGCGCAAGGCACACATGTTCGGGCTCTAGAGCAGAGAGGTCGAATCAGGGGCTCCGCGCAGCTAACAGATGCGCACTAGCGTAACCGAAGCCAGCCAAGCGCAGACCCGTCAAAAGGAGAAGTGACCAGCCAGCCCAAACCGGCCACTTCTCTGGGGCGGAAATAAAAGTTTCTTTGCCTAGTTGTTGTGCCGAGTCGTTTAGCGCTCTGTTTTGAATTTTTTCTTCTCTCTTAGTAGCTTGCTCGTGTATCTGTCACTTCTGCTGTCGCAAACTATCGTGGTCTTCTCACACTTCGGTCTCTGTGCACTTTTTGTCTCATCTTCGGTCACTCTGCCTCAGCCGCTCATCAAGCCTCGGCAAATAATTTGACTCTTTGGCGTTAGCTTGAGCACATCTTGGACAGTCATGCAATCTGCAGACTCCTCCCCCATTTCCGAGTCAGCAGCATCTACTGCGCCATTGCGCTCTATCAATAATCCTTATCGAGACAGTGCATACGGAATGCGAAATAGCTACTCGCCTCAAGGATCCAATGGCATAAACGACGACGATGGTGACGACGATGATTATTTTCCTGTGCCCGTTGATGCAGATCCTTATGCCGCTCGAGATGAAACATTTCGATATCACCCCGCCATGGAGCAGTTTTATCGGGAACGAGAGCAGCAGCGTGCTACCTCAATGCAGTACTCTCAAATTTCCAATCCCACCAGCCCTGCTTCTCCTCGTCAGCCGGTAGCCTACTTTGGTAGCCCCGGCAGAAGCGGAAGCGTGTCTAGTATCACTCGAGCCATCGACGAGAAACTGAAAAACAATCGACCGGGCTTCTTTTCAAAGAAGAGAAATATTGTATTAGTGCTCATCGCAACTGTTATTATTATTGCTATTGCGGTACTGGTTCCTGTTGGCCTTTTGGTAATCAAGCCACACTCGTCTTCGCATAAGTCGAGTTCTGCTCCGTTTGAATCTCCACAATCATCATCTACTTCAACTCGCACTTCTTCAGCTCCTGCCGCGTCTAGTTCGGCTGCAACCACTACGGATGACGCCACACCGGAGTGGGCAGTCGGATCTGTTTTAGATACTTCAACGTGGCTTGATAAATCTGGATTCAACACCACTTTTACCAATGACACTGTCGGCGGATTACCACTAATGGGTCTTAATTCAACATGGGACGATTCTGCTTCACCGAATGGAAATATACCGCCCTTAAACAAAGCCTTTGGCTACGGAACTCGCCCTATTCGTGGTGTTAATCTGGGTGGCTGGCTGATTGTCGAACCATTTATTACACCGTCTTTCTTTGAAAAATACCCACTGAGCGAAGGTGTAATTGACGAGTACACTTTGTCACAGAAATTGGGTACTAAGTTGCAAAGCACTATCGAAAAGCACTACGCAACGTTCATCACAGAATCTACTATAGCCGACATTGCTGCTGCCGGCCTCGACCATGTGCGAATTCCCTATCCGTACTGGGCTGTTAACAATTTACCGGATGACCCGTATCTTGAGAAAGTAAGCTGGAGGTATTTACTTCGAGGTATTGAATGGGCCCGAAAATACGGTCTTCGAGTTAATGTCGACTTACATTCCGTTCCTGGAAACGCTAACGGATGGAATCACTCTGGTCGCCAGGGAAATATTGAATGGTTGAATGGAACGAAGGGAGCGGAATATGGCGACGAAACACTTGAAATGCATAAAAAGTTAGGCGCTTTCTTTGCCCAAGATCGATACAAAAACGTTGTCACCATATACGGATTGGTCAATGAACCGAAAATGATGGTACTCAATGCATCTGCCGTCGTTGACTGGACGAAAGATGCGTACAACATTGTTCGAGATGCAGGATACGAAAACCATGTTGTATTTGGTGACGGATTTAGAGGAGTCACTACGTGGAAAGGTGTATTCCCCGAGGAACAATTCCCAGGAATGATTCTTGATGTTCACCAGTATCTTATTTTTGATGCTGGATTGATTGCTATGACACATTCCGCAAAGATTAACTATGTCTGCAGCTCTGTAAGTCTTTTCGCCCGTTTTTTCTTTCTTTTTTTGTGATGATAATTAATGATGCATGTAGTGGAGTACATCTATGCAACTTTCGGTCGATACCACTACAGGTCACGGACCTACTTTTGTCGGAGAGTGGTCACAAGCCGACACTGACTGTTTGAAGTATTTGAACAATGTTGGGGTTGGGTCAAGATGGGAAGGAACAATGAATGTAACCGATGTCACTGCACAGATCTTAACACCGTCTTGCCCAACAACTCCCAACTGCTATTGCGATAAAGTCAATGTTGGACCAGAAGAATACTCTGACGAATATAAACAATACCTACTTATGAGCGCGGAAGCGCAAATGACTGCATTTGAAAGTAATGGTGGATGGGGTTTCATGTACTGGACCTGGAAAACAGAGACAAAGGAAGCTACACAATGGTCATATGAACGAGGATTAGCGGCTGGAATTATGCCGAAAAAAGCATACTCTCGATCGTTTAATTGTTCAGCAGTTACTGGTACTCCAGATTTTCTTGCGCTTGGGTTATTAGAAAGTTATTAGTTTTTATTGTTTTGTATTGCTGGCGTGGGTATTTTTCCTTTTCCTTTTCCTGTTACTGTTATTGTTATTGTTACTGCCACTGCTAACGCTAATGTTAATGTTATTGATGATTGTCGTTGCTGTTAGCATTTGTTCTAGTCTTACTGTACTTTTGTATCTTTTTTTGTTGCTTGCAGAATTGTAAATTAGGGGATTGTCAATTAAAATGAATCAGTTACAGCATTTAATGACATCTACAGGCTTTGCTAATGAGCTCAATATTTCTATTGTTCATGTGCCACCTGTAATCTCTTTTCCGTTATTGTACTACTCATGAAACTTATATATTCAGTGTTCGCTGGTCAAGCAAACAAACACGTCTTATCCCAACAGTTATAACATAAAATTAGCATAAATACAGTTACAGCTGCAAATGTTACCTCAAGGCGTCATCAATCACTTTTATCATTGATGAGTACAGTGATAAATTTTTCTTCTTCCACCTGTCATTGTTTGGAAAGACTGTTCTCCTCAGTTCATTTACCAGAGGAATCAGGGGTACATAGTATGTTGTAAACTTACGCTTCGCCCAACGCAAAAAATCGGCTTCCTTCTCGATCGTGAATTTTTTCAGCAAACTTACAAAGTGATCGTTATCGCACTTCCAAAGTTGCAAGTCATTTTTCGTACAACTCTGACCTCCTTTCTTGTAATGAATACATATCCAAAGAAGCACCCAGAAAAACGACTCTAGGTCGTGCATAAAGGAGTGAGGTTCTCTTTGCAATAAACCTATTGCCATAAAGGGTCTCATATCAGATTTAGTCTTCAAACTTGAGTTACTTCCCTGAGAAAAATAGCTCTCTTGTCGTGAACACCTAATAGCAAAGTCTAAACCAGTCAAAAAACCCCACCGGGAAGAGGTCTCGTGATTTTCATCAAACATAAGACTCTCCAAAGTAATATTACGGTGAAGAATGCCGGCTTTGTATAATGACTCGTGACCTTTGATGCAATCTCTGAAAGCAGCAAGTAAGCCTCTGCGTGAATTTGCTTTGAAAATTGGAATCCCACAATCACGCCAAACAACTCTATGAATAAACTGAGTTGGGAGTGAATTAAAATATGTTCTCTCGTCAGGTGATAACTGTAGTCGCTTAGTCGAAGAAGAAATAGTTACAAAGCTGATTGATTTAAGCCCGGAATCCGAATCGCTTTCGTCTTCATAAAAGTCACCGAGTGCGTTTGCAAATGATTTCGATAGGCGCACAAGTTGATGGTCTTTGGCTTCTGTAATATTTAATTCTTTTTTTAAGTTATCTTTGACATCGATATCTGAACTCTGGAGGTGTATAGTTTCATGATGATAGTATCGGGCTATGTTTTTAACAGCCTTCTTTTCCGCCTCCTGGAACAGTTGACCTTTTGTGTTAAACTCCGTTCTTCGCCACAAGTCTTCAATCATGAACGGTACTTTCGGGTCTTCATTCATGTGAACCTTCCAACAAGTTTTTATTTGACTCGCGATACTGATTTTGTGCATCAATGTGTCATCAATAGTAAAGTGCTGTGTCCTGTCATCAAGCTTAATTTCAATTAAGTTTCCTCCGCCAAATGCCTCAGAAGAGTAATTAAATCCAAGCTGCTCATCATTCATTAGAGAAAATCCATATATTGCTTTCACAAACAAGAAATCATCACTCTGCGAATTGATATCAATAGGATGTGAAGCAAAGCCCCCAAACTGATTGAACACCCATAATCTCATGTGCGAGTTACAAAAAGTAATTCCAAAAACGTAGCGACGGAAAGGTTGGGAAGCTAGTACTTCCTTAGCATAAAATGCTAGTTCGAGACAGGTCTTCAAAGTTACATCGCTTTCATCGTTACTTTCTATTTTCCCCACAACTGCAATATCCTTCAAGCTACATCGCTTTTACTGTTACTTTCTATTTTCCCCGCAAATAAAATATCTGGCCATCTAGACGCTCTATAGTCTTCGTAACTATTTACTCTAACAAATGCCATATCCAAGACGCTATCTTCCCAAGTGTCGGAACCAGTCTGAAGATATGGTTTTATCAGTATCTGTCGAATGTTCAAATCTGGATTGTAACTAGTCAAAACGTCAATTAGCTCTTCAATCAACCAGTCCAAGTAAAACATCAGTTTGCCTTTAACATCATCAGGCCAGCCGTTCCACTCATCGCCTCCTTTGTAAAATGTACATCTCTTGAACACTGCTCGAACTGTGACGTCAAGATCAGGCACACTTCCAAAGAAGGCATCTATAAAATTAGGAATTCCAAAATAAAGATGTAAAAGTCTTTCCCTTATTAACAGATTTGAGTTTTGAAAATCGTCAGACAAGTCATTATCAGTGCTTGTAGGCTTTGCTTCTTGGTTTGATGAAGTCATTTGGGATAAAGTCGTGTAAATTTTTGCTACCACACTCAAACGCGCAAGGCTGTCTGCCTAACACAAGTTGCACTCAATAACTGTGTGTACTTCTGTATTCGCTGAGATTTCTCTAATATTGCTGCTAAAACTAAAACTTCAGAAGTCTCTCTCACAGGAACCTCTGTCCTTTAAACCGCTCTTTCAGAAAATTTTTTCAGAATAGTTATCAAAGTCTCCATAAAAGCTCCTAAAAATGCTTTATCAATTACTGATAAAAAAATCAATTTATAACCTTTTTAGCTATTGGTTAACACCAACAAAGTCGTCACATAATTATTTCTATGAGAGATCT
This sequence comes from Myxozyma mucilagina, assembly GCA_030571435.1. NCBI lineage: Eukaryota > Fungi > Ascomycota > Lipomycetes > Lipomycetales > Lipomycetaceae > Myxozyma > Myxozyma mucilagina. Next base: position 11,776 of record JAJLXV010000141.1, on the reverse strand, counting down.
CAATTTTACGTTAGATTTTACCCTAATACACTATAGCCTGTCTAGCAGCAGGATACTGTAAGAGTAGAACTGGTCATAAGCAAGAACTTGTCGTGTCTGCATTAAATTTTTATATAGGTAACCAATGTCATCTTCAGCAAAAGCTCCCTGCAAGCACTACAAGCAGGGAAAACGGTATCTTAAATTACTTGCTCTCAGAAAGTGTAGCCAGATATTTGGCTAATCAATTAAATATGCCCTAACCCCACGTTATATTCTATTAGTCATCTTTCTTGATTCTGTCTTAAAACTATTTTTTGAAATTGTTTACCTCTGCCAAAAAATACAGACAAGAAGTCAGAACAGCTAATGACCAGATGCACATATTGCTCAGTGTAGAATCTAAATATGGCACAGACTACTCGGTTTGTACAGTGTAAATGAATTCAGCGGGATGCGGTGAAGGTCTTTCGTCGCTTGCTGTGTGCGACATGCTGTCCCCCGCTTACGAACAAGTCAAAATCTGCGTTGCGACTCGTTGCTTTCTCTACGACTCACCCTCGCTCTCATCCAAACCTACCCTTCTTTCTTTGTTCAAAAACCTCTGATGTTGATAGCCACTTTCTTTTGGAGGTTGGAAATACCAGAGGAAAATGCTCAACGCCGAGTTTACCCGGCCTCGGATTCGGAATTGGTGCTAGAAACGCAAAAGTCGGACCGCAGGGGCCCATCGCCGGAGCTGCGAGAAGGGCTCTCCACTCGGGCGCGCGCAAAGCGCAACAAGTAAGCAACCTTAGCCTTGTAGCGTTGTCGCGGGCCCCGTCTGGCTGCCTCTGCTTTGTTTTGTTTTGGTTTGTGCTTTCGGTTAGCCTTGTTTTGTGCTCGATTTTTGGCGTCGCTTCCACTGGCCGTTCTCCGCTTTCTCTAGCTTCCGCGACGGGAGACCCAGAAGAACAGAACCCGCAAGAGTCAAGCGATTATGTCAGCGCAGAACCCGGCGACTCACGCTACGCCACAGCTCCACCAACAGCAACGGCAGCAACAGCAACAGATACAGCCGCAGACATACTTACAGCCTTTGTCTTTGGTGCCGGGACCTGGAAAGGCGAATCCTGTGGCCGCTCTGCTGAACCAAGACGCTCCACCTTCGCCGACCTCGCGGCTGATCCCTGTTCCACCAATGTACCAACAAGCGCAGCAGCAAGCACAGCAGCAGCAGCTAGCACAGCAACAACAACAGCAACAACAACAGCAACAGCAACAACAGCAGCAACAACAGCAACAATTTCAACCGCAGCAATCAATTCAGCCTATGCAAGATGCGTATGGAAACCAATCGGTTCCTGCAACTGCGCCTACACCTGTGCCTGTAGAAGCTCCTGTAGGGCGAGTTATCCGACCACGAAAATCTCATATCAAGTCACGGAAGGGTTGTGCGAACTGTAAACGGCGAAGGATAAAGTGTGATGAAGAGAAACCACAATGCTTCAATTGCATAAAACATGGAGTCAACTGTGACTATCTTCAATCAGCGGACGTTCAACATCATTCAATTGCCGCTGAGGACGTTAAGCGACCGACTTTTCATCATCGAGCTTCGGAAGCAAGTTCGAATTCGCCGGGTTCAACGACAGCTAGTTCTCCAGCTGGCTCGTCAACAGGATATGCACCCACTGTTGTTCCTGCTACGCCAGTTTCGCAAGTTAGTGCGATACCGCCGTCCATGAACGGTCCACAAACTCAAGCTCACCCGCGGTCACGGTCGACTGTCGAGCAACAAAACGAGCTCGCCGACGCAGAATTTTCAAAGTTACACATGGCCCAATTCGAGCTTCTACATCATTTTTTAATTGTCACTGCCCCCACGTTGTCAGATAGAACTGATGGCGACTTATGGCTTACACAAATTCCGCGTATGGCATTCGGACACGAGTTTTTGATGTATGCTATTTTGACCATCGCAGCAACGCATATGCGATTTTTGCGACAACGAAAAGCATTGGACACTGGAGCGGCAGTCAATAGCTCAGCTGAACGAGAACGAGATGCATATTTTGAACGAGCAGAGATTTGGTATAGACAGCGGGCGCTGGAAACATTCCGTGCTGCGATAATGGGTCCTCGAGGGCCGGGAAATCTAGAGGCTATGACTGTCGCAGGAAGTCTGATTGCTATTCAATCCTTTGCATTTAAAGAGCGGGATGACAGTGGGAATCTAACCGAGCCAAGGGCTGACGAATTGCATTCAATTGAAGACGCTGCCGATTTTACGATTGTCTCAATTGATCGATGGTTACCGATACTGTTAGGTATTCGAACGGTGGTTCATGAGATGCAGAACATGCACACTGGATTTGATCTTGATTCTTTATTCGGAATTGATTTCAATTCACTTGCAAATTCGTCACCTGGTGGTACGCAACAGATGCCGGCACTGGCACAGTTGATGGGTCTTGTGAGCGATACTTATCGAGACAGTCCGACTGAATTAGAGTGCTATATTCCCACGATTCATTTACTTTCTCAGTTGGTCACTGCGTTTCGACATTCACGAGCGGCCGAGTTACGAAAATATGTATTTACATGGCCATTTTTACTTTCAGAGGAGTATCATTTACGATTGAGAGGACGAGATACGACTGCATTAATTATTTTTGTGCATTTTCTGGCGGTTGTGTCCTTATTAGGAGCATGGTGGCAAGAGGAAAGAGTAAAGACAGATATAACAGCTATATGTCGGTTATATTTACGAGATCCGAAATGGAGACCGTGGTTGCAATGGGTTACGGAAGTTATGCCGTTCCCCATCTTTCCTCTTGGTTATTAAATTTTTTTTGGAAGCGTTGTAGACTGTAATTATGTAGATGGATGAAGTTTGAATGTACGATAGAGATGGAAAGTGTTTTGGAATGAGGTAGGAGTTTCTTTTTTCTGGAATTGTGAGAATTTTAATAATTTTCAGAAATTAATCTAATAATTTTTTTTGTAAAGTATTCGAATAGAAGATGTTTATATACTATACGGAAGATAAATCTGAGCATAAGGCTTTTTCAGCGGAGCTCTGAACTTGTTTGAAGGAACTGGCATGATCGAAGTCAAAGTAGCAGCTGACTGAGCTGGAGCGAATAACTCGTATAAGTCGGCAGTAGGCGAAGGACCGGTAGTAGCCGAGGCCGCTAATTCACTATTTATCGACGCGACCGCAACTTTCTGCGCAAATTCGTATACGGCTTCTTTATTCTTTTCACCGAGAGGTAGCGATAAATACTGCTCGAGTCTCTGAGCGATGACTTTTGCGAAAAGGTTGTGCACGTCTGTGGTGACGTGAACAGAGTTGATAAAGACGTATTGATTCGCGGGATAAGGGCAAGTTGAGTACCACGTGTCGACGAAGGGAACGCCTTCTTTGTAGGCTGAGCAGAAGTCTGAGGGAGTGGTGAAGTTTAGGGAAAGGTAGTTGTCCATGATGTAGGATAAGGTGGAGTACATATCAATGACTGCTACTTTTGCGTCGGGATAGTGAGAGAAAGCGAATTCGTCTGCGCGGTTGGAGAGGACGGTGTTGAACTCGGTTAACGCGTCGTGGACGTTTTGCTTTTGGAAGTATTGGAAGCGAGTCATTTTGTCGAAAGAAGGCACAGTAAAAAACGCGAACCTTCTGATTCCGGAGTTGTACAGAACTTCAACAGAGGACCAGTACGACTTCATCATCGAGGCGTAAAGTGGTACCCGGGCTTCTGTTGTCGGATATTTGAAGTACGTGCTCAAAACGTCGTTGATACCGAACCATATTAACGCAGTAGTGTTTTCTGGATTCCACGAAACCAGCTTATCAGGAGTATCAAGAGCGGTACTTCCGTTTGCGATATAGGGTAAAAACACTTCCGAAACCTGCCTTACAAACGACTTGTAGTTCTGGTTGATGTAGGTTATGTCGTTATCAATAGTCGCGCCAGCAATCGCAAAGTCGTAGACGAGATATGAAGATGAATTGTACTCTGTCGCCAGGTACTTTATCCAGTTGATACCGTTCGTCGCGTAGGTGAAGTCGAATGAAGGGTTTCCGAAGGGATTTGACTCTGTTGGAAGAGATGAAAAGACTGAAAATGCAGTAGATGTATATGAATCTCCACTATTTATTGTCAGTATTTACGACACGATATGGATACGGTAATGCATACAAATTCATGATGATCTCTTCAGCGGACGCGACAGCCGCCAACGCGTATATAAAAGGTAAAATATGCACCATTTTGCTCGTGTACTATATAACTTCCATAAAATAAAAACTAAAATGCAAAATCTATTATTCTATAAAAGTAGTATTAGAGACGCGAATAGGAGGTGTTGATACATGGAAAGAAAGGGGATAACTTAAGCGTGCAGCACATTGTCTCTAATTTTGGATAGGCGTTTTATTTTTGAGGATTACGTCAATGGCGTCAAATGCGGTTTTTTTTTTGTGACGTTTGTGGTTATTCCTGTCAACCTTTCATTTTGGATTGCGTATTATTTTCGATAAGCTTAGCTTTATAAATGAACAGCAAAGATATGCTTCTAAAAGTGTGGAGGTTTGATGAGCGAAGTAAATATGGTAGTTCGGATAAAGTTGCCTGCAAATTGCAGCTTCATGCAGAATATATTTTACGCGCTTCTACTTGCTACCAGTTTCATTCAGCTATACATTAACACACCTTTGTCTCTTTTTACGAATATAATTACACCATCAACAAACGTCAAATTGCCCCGATATCAGCAAATGCGTATAATATGAGGAATACGACCGACTAAATAGGAATGGTAATTGAAATTACTGCTCCACGTGACATCCCCAAACTCCCAACGGGGCACAACTCCCAACGGGACGTCACACGGTTCTGGCGGGGGCCGCTGTAAGTAAGCGTAAGGATAAACAAGGAAGAAGAGCTATTTTGTCTGATAGAGTCTTTTTTACCAGAGTAAAGTCCGCTTTTCCGGTGAATTGAGCAGAAGCAGAGTTGTAGATTTTTTCACAAAAAAAGAAGAATGCTGGCGACGACGGTGACGACGGCTACAAAGACGGCGGCTGCGGAAGAGGCAGCAGCAGCAGCAGCAGCGGCAGCGGCAGTAGCAATGGCGACCGCAACAGCGACAATAAACACAGAGACAAAGACAATTGGTGCAGAAGAAGCCGATTGTGCGGCCAACGAGCAGCAGAAACAAGCAGCGGCTACGATTCTGAGCCGATTGCCGCCGGAGATCATATTCGCCGTGCTCGACTACGTCCCGTTCCCGTTTCTGCTCACACTTCCGATAGTCTGCCGTGAGTGGAAAGAGCTTGTTATTGACGGGTATTTGCAGCCGGAAATCTCGCGCAAACGGCGCTGTAGCACGCTTGACTTTTCCGACACAAAGGGCTTCAGAACGTACGGGTATCTGAGCCGGGTGCTCGACAATATCGGAACTGACACGACCATCGAGGCGCTGCACATGGACACGGCAGATCGCGTAGAGGACTCCACCGTCGGTGTTCTTCTCGATCTGCGCATGGCCATGACGCCCGGTGAGCGGTACCATTACCACAGCGCATCAGAGGACTCGCCGTTGCTCGACAAGTTCCCGGACCTGGAGCGCACACTCGCGCCTATCCGACATCTCTCCGTAGACTGCTCCGCCATTGACGTCCTGCGCAAGTGGGGCATGTATGTGCCTCCGAGATATCTGGCGACCACCGGCCTTTACAAACTGCAAACTTTAACTCTTCATTTGTCGATTTTTGGCGAGTTTGTCAATTGCCTGGGCACCCGTCGCTGCGTGCTGCCGAATCTGCAATGTCTCGCGGCCGAGTGCAATGTATATGAACCCGAAGCACTTCGCGGTCGTGGTGGTATTTTACTCAGCGACGCACATCTGTTTTTCCATGAAATCTTTCCAAAGTTACGGTACTTCAGACTCGGTGCAAAACTGCTTGGGGCACCAAAGCCCGCAACGCGCGAGAAGGGCAAAGTGTTTTATTCCAATAAGCCTTTGTGGACGTATGAAGAAATGACTTGCTTCGTTAAGCTTGCACCTGCTTTAGAATCCATACATTTCTCAGGCCTGACGCTGTGCAGCAGTATAACCGGAAACAACACGTGCGACTACACACTTCCGTCGACTATGAAGTATGTGATGTTTGAAGGATGCTCTATGAAAGCAACTACTATTTCTGTGAAGAGAGAGACTGATCAGAAACCATTGTGGACTTTTAAACGTCCTAGAGGCAGTAGAATTCCTACTACGCAGTTGGTATTTCCCTAGTACACACGCACACAAACAACCGCAACGGTATTATTATCATCAGCATCATCATCATCATCATCAGATATCTCTGCAGAGATCAAGTAAATCGAGTTAATGAGTCATTGGTATAATGATGATCAAGGAGTCTTTGGAGTTTAGTATTGGCTGATTGGTATTGTGTGGTATGGTATTATTTGGTATTGGTATTGGTATTGGTATTGGTGTTGGCATTGGTATTGGTATTGGTATTGATGACTTTTTTTTTCTTCTTCTTTTTCTTTCGTAATTCAGCTTTGGTATGGTTTTCCTTTTTTTCCTTTATATGAACATTTTCTTTTTTTCGGTAGTTCTTGTTTGCTATCTTTTTTTCTTTTTTTGTGTGATCATTTTCTAATTTCATGTATCTTTTTTATTTTAATAATATATTAATAATATATCCAAAATTAGAAACGTACAGAAATAGATGCAAAGAAGAAATATCAACTTTGGAAGCCCCACACAATGCAATTGTTTATCAATTAAAATCAATCAAATCAAATACATAATTTTTTTTTCAAACAACCAAGTTAAAAAAAAAAAGCTTAAATACAGAAATGGTAAAGGGTTGCTTTGGAAAATGAGGGGTTGTGGGTGGAACTAGGGTTGGACTCGGATGAACTTTTGATCGATGAATCTTATAAGTTCAGGACGCGTCGCGAGTCATTCTTTGAGACTTCTCCAGTTTTTTTTTTAAGGTTAAACGAGGAAAAAGTTGGCTGGAATCGATTTTCTTGCCTTATATTCTAATATGCTTGATGCTTTTTGTACTTTTGGGAGTTAACTGAGCGGGATTGAGATGTTCATCGTGTCAGTCGGTTACTAGTTGCTGACAATATCCGACGACAGACAATCAGGACGTTCCATGTCGATAAATACCAGTACTCCAAGTTTATTACCATTTTTATGCTAATTAAATTGGTTTAGCTTAAGTTTTGTCTTTTGGTTGCTATTTTTATGCTTTGGGTTCCAAGACTGAGCTTACTCTTTGAATTTTTGGTTAACTATCGTGTACCTTAACGTTTAGACACAGGTACGACCGTCAACCACTAGATCTCGCGAAGTTCAGTCACTATTTGAAATAAATATAAAAGTTGGAATAGAAAACAGCGGAGAATCTTATCTGTTATTTTATACTGATATACCAGTATGTGACGTGAGAGACAGAGAGAGACCTCTCTTTAGTGTTTTCGGCGATAAATCAGCACCACACTTCTTTTGCCCTTTTCCTCACCCCCAACTGCTATGACTTTGAGAGAAATTTCGATACCAAAACCGACAATAAAAATGAGTTGGATATTTATTTTTAAGCTGTTTTTGTTGTGCTATCGACGTGGGATCATTGTCTGAAGATATGTTTCGGGCAAGAGAGACCAGTCTTCGGACGTGTCTTTGAGACAACTGTCTGGTAACAGAATATAGCTTTTTAGTTTTAGTTTTTAGAGTCTATCTTCTCTATCTGTTTTGCTGTTTTCGAAAGATTATAAATACAAGCGGTATCTATTGATCTTCTTTGTGCATCATAATCGCCGAAATGGCAGGAACATGAATTTTAAACCACGAATAGTAGACAGATGGTTTTGCCATTTTCATTTGATGTAGAAAATGCAAAAATGCTGTATTTAGGTGAGTTTAGGGCGTATTTCCGTTATAGGTAAATGCAAGACTAATTGCGTTTCGGCGTAAATTATCGGAGAATATATGCAACAGAACCACAAAAAGCAGTGTAATTCATCTTCTCTCTCCACAATCTCAGCGAAACGCTGTAGAAGCTACACGCAAACAAACAACAACCACCCCTAAAGCGGCCATGACTAATCTCCGCCCCCATCGGCGCCAGCGAACTGTTAAATCGCAGAGTATTTAAGACTCAGGAGGTCTGGCCGCTTGTTGCACATCGGCGTAAGCGAACGGGTCCCTGCGTCAAGTCGGGCTGACGTCTTTTCTAAACGGGGAGATGAGCTGACAATCAAAGCCCTAATCCGCAACTTTGGGCGTTCATGTGCAAATAGAACATAGTTCTGGATATTTCATAGTACCGACTAGGAGAATATCAATTTGAATCAATTTATGTCAGTGTTTATGCAGTTAACTGTGTTTGTAGTTTTGATATTAGTAATATTTCCTGATTCGGTAAATGGCGGGGAAAACAATCGGACAGGCCTCCCCGCGTTTCAAGTCCCAGCAGCTGAAAATTGAAGCACCTCGGCACGTAAATTAATAATTAACAACGATCACCACGACTTTAAAGCTGGCCTCGATCTTCTTTTCCCAAACACTCATCATCTACCTATTTTACACTGAATACTTGGGAATTCCACAATATGACAATCACGACGCCGATCACCGAGCTTTTTGGAATTAAGCATCCAATTCTCCTAGCGGGAATGAACGTTGCTTCAGATAAGTCTCCCAGTCTAGTTCATGTACTCGATCTAACTCTTTTTCACGACCCCATTTAGCAGCCGCGGTTTCAAATGCAGGTGGTCTAGGTGTTATCGGCGGTATGGGATATTCTCCAGATATGCTTCGTGAGCAGATTCGTGAGATCAAAGCAAACTTGAACCCCGGAGTCACTAAATTTGGCGTTGATTTACTTCTTCCTCAAGTTGGTGGTAGCGCTAGAAAAACAAACTACGACTATACGCACGGACAGTTGCCTGAGTTGATTAAAGTTGTTATCGAAGAAGGAACTGGATTGTTTGTCTCTGCAGTGGGTGTACCGCCTAAAGAAGCAGTTGACGCGCTTCACAAGGCAGGAATTCCAGTTATGAACATGATTGGTGCACCAAAGCATGTCAAAAAAGCACTAGCTGCTGGCGTTGATATCATCTGCGCACAGGGCGGTGAAGGTGGTGGACATACAGGCAGTATCCCCACTTCCGTACTAATCCCTGCGGTGGTAGAAGAAGTTAAAGGGAAAAAATCGCCTTTGACGGGAAAACCTATCGAAGTAGTTGCTGCAGGTGGTATTGCTAGTGGCAAAGGTCTTGCTGCTGCTCTTATGTTTGGTGCATCTGCGGTTTGGATCGGAACCAGATTTATTTGTGCAACTGAAGCTGGCGCTCCTAAATCTCATCAAGATGACGTACTTAAATGTTCTTATGACGGTACGTTCAGAACAATCATATATACTGGCCGACCACTTCGAATTATTAAAAACCCGTACGCATTGAATTGGGAGAATAATCGTCAAGAAGAAATCAAAAAATTGACTAGTCAAGGTCAGATTCCTGTTCCTTGGGAGTTGGATCAATATGAAGCGAGTGGCAAAGAGATTCCTGAAGAAATCGAAGAGTACGGATTTCCTCATTTAATGGGTGAGGTCGCAGCTCTTGTTAAAGAAGTTAAACCAGCAAAGGAAATTGTTGACGAAATTGTTGGTGAAGCTGAACAAATGCTCGCTAGAGGAACTACTATGGTCAAGGCAAAGTTGTAAGTACAAAACAAAAACTTTGCTACATCAATTATTAAAAAATACAATTCATTAAATTTGAATCCCAAAAAAATAATCCATTTATCTTTTCTCCATAATCTAGTTGGTCAAAACAAAACGGTATCTGGCCTTGTTGGCCACCATAAGGCCAAGAACCTTGTTAACCTCATCCATGGGGTAGCAAGTAACCCATGACTTGACGCCCTGCTTAGCAGCGAGCTCAAGCATCTCAGCAATCTCCTTGCGGGATCCAAGAAGGGATCCCATCAAGTGAACGTTAAGGTTGATAAGGGAACCGAAGGAAAGCTGGGGAACAGGGGACTCGGGAAGACCGACCTGGACGAAACGTCCACCGGGCTTGAGGATGCTCAAGTACTCGTTAATAGGCATATCAGCGTTGTTGGCAGTCGAGACGATAAGGTCGAATTTGCGAGCGTAAGGCTTGTTCCAGCCAGGAACCTTAGTGGCAATGATGTCCTCAGCGCCCATAGCCTTCGCATCAGCGCCCTTAGCGTCGCTACGGGAGATAGCGTAGACCTTCTCAGCACCAAGAGCCTTAGCGAAGAGAAGAGCAAAGTGGCCAAGACCACCGATTCCAACGACACCGACGGTCTTTCCGGGGCCGCAGCCGTTGCGCTTCAAGGGAGAGAAGACGGTGATACCACCGCACATCATAGGAGCAGCGACCTCAGAGGGAAGCTCATCGGGGATCTTGAAGCAGAAAGAGGCGGGATAACGACCTTTCTGGGCGTATCCACCCCATGAAACATCGCCGTTCTCAAAACGGCTGTTGTAGGTGAAGACTTTGTTGGAGCAGTAAGGCTCGTTGTCGCTGGAGCACTCCGGGCAGTCGGGCTTCAAGCAGGAAAGAACCTGAGCACCAACTCCGACACGGTCACCACTGTTATATAAAACATTAGTACTGTATCAAGTATATGTTATTCTCGTAATACGTACATCTCAAACTGGGTAACGTTCTTTCCCTTGCGAGTGACGGTACCGATAATCTCGTGTCCGACAACAACGGGGTAGTCAACAGCTCCCCATCCGGAACGAAGAGTGTGGAGGTCAGAGGCACACATTCCACTATCGCACATTAGCATAATCCACTAAAGAAGCAAGACAATTGCTGCACATACCAGTGGGAAATATCGATATCAATATCATCATCAGAGAAGACCTTAGGAGCAAAGGTCTCTTTGACGAGGTTTCCGTTGACGGAGTTAGCGTCGTGGGCGACGTATCCGGTGAAAGAGTCAGTAGAAGGCATTGTAGTTATATTGTCACAATTATCAATTGCTCTGTAGAACAGAAAAGACTTGCAAAGGGCAAACGGAGGCAGGTGGCTTTTTAAAGTACGAATAAATCCGCAAGGGCCGTTAATTTAAAGTTTAATAAGCAGTTTTGGGCTGAACTTTGTTTTCTCTACGGGTATCTTTTATCTTCTTTTAGAAAATCGGAGCAGTTTATTGACCACAAGGCAGAGTATTACTGAGTTTTAGAAGGTGCACAGTGAAATGGAAAGTGGTTTTAGCTGTTCCAAACCATTTGTTGACTAAAAACGCTAACTATTTAATAGCTGAAACTGCTTTTGAAAATGGGATGATGTAAGCGCTTGCTCTTATCAAATCCCGAGTTACCCACTCAAAAACAAGCGCGCTTCCAACCCAATTAACGCACACCTCACAAACCAACACTCAACGTCAGCAAGAGAGCTGTTTTTGGTCAGATAAAATTTTGTGAGCAGGTCGTTATGCTTTGGGTCATTGTGTTATAAATCTCAGCCGTGTGTTATTCATAGTTGTTAGTTGCATGGATCCCACTTAGGCTTCTCGGGGTTTCAATTGCTGTAGGGTTCTGTCGATTAGTTATGTAACAAATTAAAGCAATGTATGGAGCTGCTTAGATACATCTTATAAATTTAAGAAATGCAACAACGCTTGATAGTTCACATTTTTCACATTTTTTATCTATTTATTTATCTGTCTTTCAATGACAGATCCCTCTGTAACCCCAGGTGATCCTCCACTCACCGTGGGAGCTGAGGAGGACGCGGCGACTCGC
>JAJLXV010000140.1:0-39526 GCA_030571435.1 Myxozyma mucilagina | reverse complement strand
TACTACAATAATAAAGACAGTATAAGAAAATAAGGACAAAGAACAAAAAGAAGAGCGAAGCGATAAGACAAACAAACAATATAGATAGCGTTCCCCACGCACTAGTCATGTGCATTCCTACCCTAAGCAATATAGTACCAACCCCAAACACATATTGATTATTATATAAGCGATAAATTTGTTTGCCTCGTTAAGGAATCTTTCCGTAAAGACGCAAACAGATTTACGGGCTTCCTCACTCTATTAAACTTTCACACTGTTTTGATCACGTGTATCGCGGGCAGGCGCATCAATAACAATGCAAAAACTCGAATCAGGTATAAAGCAGACGGACACTAGTTAGTATCTTGGTGGGTAAATCAGAAGTTTTTTTATCAATAAAAAAATTGGATGACGAATGGTTTGTGCTTACTTGACATTAAATTGTTATTTTTGAAAAACAGTGTTACAATAGGAATCGTAGTGCTGCGAGCTCCATGCTGAACGACACGATCCAGACGGAGTTCTATCGATCTGTTTCTGTTCTGACAAATAATCTTTTTACAAAATTGCAGTTTGACTAACTTTGGTACTGTGAATATTACTTTATGCAAAGGACTGGATTAGCAAAGCAGCTTGAATGAAGACTTGATACAGTTTCAGTCCTTGTTGAAGTCTGAAAACTTTATTAGCATGTTTCCCGTACATCGTCACTCCTTGACCTCAAACTGTTGGCACTAATATACAACTCCATTTCTTTACTCGTTTTTCTTTGATATTTTAATTTGATACCCCAGAAGAGCTGCCGTTTCAAAAGCTGCAAGACATGATGAAAATTGCTGCACTCCTTGGTCTGTGCTATCTTGTTCTAGCTAGTGCAGCATCAATATTCTCTTCGTCTCAAACAGATTTGCGACGGAAGTACTTTGCAAGTACATTGGAACGTAATGCTACAGTTTTCAAAGCAGATACAACCTGGAATGAGACTTCTCCTGCACCAGCCCCCGATGATAGATGTCATTTGGTTTCTGGGAATGATACTTATTCTTCATTTTCACGGAATTCCACTAACCCAAAGTCAACATATCCAATTATTGATCTTGGATACGCCAAATATCGGGCATCTAAATATACTGCAAACGGTGATTACTATACATTCAAGAACATTCGTTATGCAGCGCCTCCTACCGGCAATCGACGCTTTCACCTTCCCGAGCCACCATTAGAAGAGGAAACTATTAATGATGGAAGCTATGGTCCTATATGTCATCAAGCATACAACGTTCAGTTTAAATATTTAGAGGGAGTCACGTTGGAAGGGAGGCAAAGCGAAGATTGTTTATTCTTAGATGTTTATGTACCTGCTAAAGTATTTAAAAATACACAGGTTTTAATATGAGCGTCAACCAAAGTTCAGCAGACAACTCAACTTCTCAAGCAGCGGCATTGAATTTACCAGTTCTAGTTTGGATTCATGGAGGTGGTTATGTATTTGGCCAGAAAGCGGGTTTCATGATACCTAGAGGTATGATGGGTTTAGCTGACGGCAAAATGATATACGTCTCTTTGAATTACCGATTAGGTGTCTTTGGATTTCTAGCTGGCAATGAGATTGGTAGTCGCCAAGCGACCAATTTGGGCTTGCGTGATCAACAGCAAGCACTCAATTGGGTATCCAAACATATTCATCTATTTGGCGGTGATCCCTCAGCTGTCACGGTGATGGGAGAAAGTGCAGGAGCTTCGTCTATTCTGCACCATTTGACGTCATCTGAACCAATACATTTCCAACGCGCAATACTGCAATCAAGTGCTTTCTATCCTCAATATGACCCTAAAATATTAGAGAATCAATATCACAGGTTCACTAAGCTGCTGAATTGTGACGATGTTAATTCGTTCTCATGTCTAATGGACAGCAGCGAGAAAGATCTTGCCAAAGCGAATAAAAAGTTTGTGTACGGTAGTCGATATGGTACTTTTTCATTTGGACCGTATGTTGATGGTAACTACGTACCAGCACTACCTTCGTTTCAGTTAGCGAAAGGAAATTATCATTCCAACGTTAAAATTTTTACAGGATTCACTAGCGATGAAGAATCTATTTTTGCAGACCCGGCAATTGCTACAGAGACTGATTTGGACAGAGTTTTAGCTGAAAATTTTCCAAATGCAACGCTAGATACACTTGAAGAAATCAAGAGATTATATCCCGATCGATTGATTCCAGCAAAACGAGTATCTGATGTCATTTCAGAGTGGGTGGTTGAGTGCTATTCCCAATATATCGATGAAAATTATGATGATACGTATATCTATAAGTTTTCGATACCACCAGGTTTCCACTCAATTGATTTGATCTTCACATTTTGGCAAGGGGTAGAGAACGATACAGAATCTCAAGTTTTATCTAATGCATGGAAACAGCAGGCAATAGATCTATTTGGACCCGATAAAGTACTTGGAGTTTGGATGTCAGACATTGCTAGGAGATGGCAAGAATGGATGCTTTCGTTCACAATACATGGGAATCCAAATACGCTGAGTTCATCAAAGATTTATTTTCCAGCGGCAAAAGAATCGCCATCGAAGAGAGCCTTAGTGGAGGTTACGAAGTTGGGACGATTCAAAGAGTCATCAATGAAAGCGAAAGGTCCGAAGGCTTCAAGGTGTAAGTTTTGGAGTTAAGGTGATTGGGCTGGAATGCAAAATATTCATGCTTCACATATCTAATTCAGTTTGCTGCTTCTTGTGAATCAGTCTTATATAAAGCAGCTATAATTTGTTATATAATTCATCTAGTTACTTGAATCACAGAACTTGAATGCTGATAAATCTATAGAACATGTAGCAAAAAAACACAAAAAGCAAAACAGGCAGCCACGTACATTAATTCATAGAGGCATAGATCCCGTACTTCATAAAAATCATCGCAATAACAAAGGTAAAGAGACACATGGACAGTAAAATCAGAAGAAAAAAATCAAGAAGCACTTTATTTCTCAACGAGCCCTTGGAAAGTCACATGGTTAAGTAATCAGTAAAGCAAACTCGGATACAAACATAAAAAAGCAAACAAAAAAAAGCAATATACACCCACACCGGACCACAAAAAAAGGAAAGAACTGAGAAAACTCAACATTTAAGAAACCAATACAACTTGCAGAGTGTACGTAACTAAAATCGCTAAAGTGATAATTAACGCAATATATTGCGCGATAAGACAAGCAGCAAAACAGTCCATCTGAGGAATATGATCCATATCTTCAGGAGCAAAGAAAGTAGTCAAATAGACTTGAGTGGTTGAACTTGGCACGCCGGAAGAAATGATAAAAACAAAAATCAGAACGAGATTATCTTTATCAATTAGACCAGCTCTTCGGAATCCTTCCGTAAAAGCGATTGCAATAATTGGAGTGATGACTAACTTGCAAAGGATAATTGCAATAAGATACTTCCAAAATCCTTTTGGTAATGACTTGATTGATAATCTACCAATCATACCACCAAGTAGTAAAAGTCCAAATGGAACGCAAGCACCTCCGATGAAAGAAGTATAGTCCATGAAAAAATCTAAAGGCGGCCTTCCATCTGGAGCATGTCGCATAGGATAAGAGGTTTGCACAAACAATGCCTTGACTGGATCAATTACAGCAATGACAATTGATACTATAAGAGCCGCAATAGGAGGCTGATATAGATTTCGAAGAAATAAAATCAGACGAGTGAGAACAATGTTATGTTTTTCCTTATGAACTATTTCAGCCGTAACAACACTAACAACAGGATCTAAAGCATCACCGTCATCGTCTTCTTCAATATTAACAGTCGCGGCATCTGCTTCTTGCTGTCGGTTAAGTCTTTGTCGAATTGTTCGTACACCAACAGACTCTACCGGTCTTAGAGCATTAACTTGGCTAGAATCATGAGTAGTTGCGGTATTCATTGGTCGAAGAACAGATGTACGACCAAGTGAATTCCCAACGACAGAACTCACTGTTGGAGATCGTGTTAGTCCATATGTGTCGTTAGTATCATTAGAAAGTTGCGGCAAAGTATCATGATGACCATTGATATCTGGTGGCTTCAAACTGCTTTCTGAACCCATCTCACTTGAATCTGATGAGATTTTTTCTTTATCTAAATTTCTATGCTTCTTGAACCGCAAAAAATCTTTCAGTTTGCTTGCTTTTGATACCACTTTCCCTTTTCTATCCGACTCAACATCATCATATGGTACTTTGAAATCATGCTCGACTAATTGCACCGCACCCAAGGAGAAAAGAGCAGCAATGTAAATTGACATGATAATTGACACATATGCGATTCCCTGCGTTTCGTCGCCTTCTTTAAACGGCTTACTGGCTGTGATGGTCATTACATATGCCATGGGAATATCTCCAGAATTGTTATAAATTGTGGCAACTGCCGATCCGCCTCGCCAATATTTTGGGACAGGCGTTATTAATGGCAGAATCACACTGTACTGTATGTTAACTTGTACTCTTGAAATGAGTAAGAAAGTAATACGTACGCGAACAAGCATCCAGCAAGCATATATATGACTGCAGCAAGAACAGCCAAACCTACTGTGCGCATTGTAGAAGAGTCAAAGGCATTGACTACTTTATTGAAGATAATGCACGGGAAAAAGTAATTGATTAAAAGAGAGGAAACCTTTTTACTTGTGTGCATATCAAGGACATCTTGAACATGTTAGCAGACATAATCATTACACAAAAACCAGAAGACTTACTTTTTCGAGAAAAGTATATACCAGCGCAAACTGATATGCAGATCTTTACAATAGGCTTGACGGCCACAAAGATCGAAGCACCAATTGACATAGTCGACATATTGGATATTAGATTATTTGTAGAGATTGAGTGAGAACGGTGGATTAATGAGTTCGATGAGGTAAATTTATGCAAAGGGTGAGGATAATGCAGGCAGACGCGCGCGTATACCGTTTGAGCTTGAGATAACTTTGAATGCTAGCAGCTAACAAACTGAATTATCTTTATATTCTAGACTGATTGTTGTAGCCTTTATTTCGAGGTAATAGCCGGTGTGAAGATTCTATAACTGGAGAGGCAAAAATTGGAGCTGCTGAAAACTGGGCTCTAGACATGTAGAACCGCGGATATGACACGGCACGTAAAAAACAATTAAAAGTAACTAGCCTTATACTGTAACAAAAGACTATGACACGCAGGTTAAAATGTATTAAAACGAAAGTATTTGCGGTATATTGTAGAGGGGTCGTTAATTATACTAGAATGATGTCAGTAGGTTGGTCGTTTTGGAAATAAGATTTTTGTGCGTACATAACAAGTTGGCTTTTCAAAGCGCTCAAACCAAGATTTTCAGGCAAGCAATGATAAGAAATAACAAGCTGCAATATTAATCCTTAATACCACTGCTCAAGGCAACGAAAGACCAAATGATGAACGTGTTAATTGTAAAGTTTTCAGAGTGGGATGGATTTCCGAAGCGTAACCTAAAGCGGTAAAGTTTTCACTAATCCTGCGGCGGGTCTGTGCCGGTGGGAGAACAGAAGGAGTGAGGAAAGTAGGCTATAGACGGCTCAGGGCGAGAAAAAGATCAAGAACAAAGTAACGCGGGTGACGCAGAGTAAATAAATGAAAAAAAACAATAGCGGTGAGAATTGAAAGAAGCGAGAAGTGGAGAAAACGCGGGGATGACGAATGGGTCGAGGCGCGCTAACTAACCGTGTGGGTGCAGTGCTAAGAAAAGGTCACAGGGCTTCTTTTTTTCCTCGATTGCCTTTTGCACCTTGTCTGGCTGCTGTCTGTTGTACAGTTGAACTACTGATTGGTTTTCTGTTGCTTTTACTTTTTGTTCATTTGCGCTGCGCAAACCAGATACATGACATGAACATTGCCGTATGACATTCTATATCATTTCAAAGATATATGCGATAGCGCTTGAATAGATCAATTCGGCTACGACGTGCAATGCGACCTATCCAATAGATCTCTACATTTCGGCACACTGAGAACAAGCATATTGTCTCAAAGCATGAAGCCAGGCTAGTCGGCGGTTTTATCTCCGAGCCACAGAACACCTAATAAATTTGCTTCGGCCGCAGCACCTTCGACGAACTTGGATCCACCCCACATTCTCAAACTATTCGCAATACATGTAGAATCTATCTAGTTTAAGTACTGTAGTTGCTCTGGTTATAGAATAAAACTTGTGGTCTGCACTTTGGCCGCCCGAACAGGACTTCGTTCCAAGCCTTGTATTATACTTTAGAGTTTAATTTATCCGCGGGAGACCTTAAACCTCCCACCCAAAATGTCTCTGCCCCGCATCTATGCTCATCCACCGAGCCGCACATATGCCACTTTTTGCTGATGCTCATAGAATGCTGTTTTTAAGCTGGGATGTCTAAATGTCCTTTCAAACGATGGTAAACCGGTGGTTGGGAGAGTGAGAAGAGAGAGGTGCTGAGAACATGCAGCCACGGAGAAAAGTCCGTCATCGGCTGTATCGGTCCGTTATTGTAGCAGACAAACCAACGCCGCTGATCAGTGAAGAGGGAAGCCAAGAAACTTTCAACTTCGCGTTGTCGCGTTTAATAATTTTTTTCCTTCGATGGTGTTTGTCGCTCTTGATTGCTTTATGACTCTTACGACAGACGCCAGATCCGTGTATTTTTCCAGACTCGATTTGTCAAATCCTTTGAAACCATATGCCAGCTAAAGACGTCATTATATTTTATTGAATGTACTGAGATAGTAGATAACAGGAGACGTTCAGCCATGTTTGGTATCAACTTCTTTACGGGCTGGGCCGGACTATAAAAGAATTAAAGTTTTTGAATTGTTTACATTATTGATACGCCGCACATGTTCATCGGCTTGAAATATTGGAACAGCAGCGCAGCACTCCATTGTGCATATTCTGCGGAAGCTAATTCATTTTCTGCAATAAGGATATGCGATTACGTGATAAAACTGTGCAAAGAAAGGCGAAGAGCACTAATGAGAATAAGAATGGTTTGACTGGGTACGCTCCTGTTGAAAGAGGAACATGTGAATCTACAGTAGGATTGGCTGCAATCTGGAAGGATTCTTCCATTTCAAGTACTGGGGATCTCTATAGCAATTCACATAAGTCTAGTTCGACTATGGATATTGAATATTCATCTACTCAGGTTTTATTTAACTGCCAGCCGAGCTTAATGACAGATATAATTGATAACTCTTCTGAAATCATCGAACAAGCCAAAAGACTAAAAAAGCGGCGTATTGATCAGTCCTCAAAAATTGATACATCTACCGTACTAAAAACAGTGCAGTCGAACTTGAAAGAACAGCAAGTGTATACAGGTTCACCCAGCAACCTATATGCATTCTCGGGGTCATGCGAACCTATTGAGAAGAATGTCAAGAAACGAAAAGCTGATAATATAGAGGCTGAACTGACTAATATTTTGCCCGTTAAGCAACAAGTGAGAAGAAAGCGAGGTGGATCAAACAGCATTAAGCGCGCCTCCACTCGTCGCACTCGCCACAAATCATACACAACACGATCAGAGACATCTTCGATTCAAAACACTTTGTTGGTCTCAAGAAATCTAAATGTGATACCAGATGAAGAGATGAAGGATAGCTCTGATTTGGGCGATGGAGATGCTACAATGGTCATCGAAGCCTCGGATTTACGCAGGATGGCAAGCTGTCATGCTATGCTTTCGGTTGATCCTGAGCTTGTGGATCAAGATCTGTTGATCTGTTGATCTGTGTATTTGGCTATTAGGCTTTTTAGGTCGGTTTGAAATTTATGATTATGGATAAAAGAGATTTACAGAGGCTTTCAGTGTAATTTAGGAATCGTGATGTGAAGTGAGAAGGAAAGGTATGTATTTTTATGATGATAGCCGGATGTAGGTGTTTAGGGGAAATTGTTTCATTACTGCGAGCTGTAGCAGCTACATTTCAATTATCGCGGTTAATTTAGTTGGCGCCTCTCGGCGCTTTGTAATTTTTACACGAGGCTCCAGTTCTTAATTAAAGCTGTGACGAAGTCGAGGGTCAATAAGTAGAAAATGAACTGGAAATAAAATCCAATTGATCCTGAAAGAAGCAGAGCAAAGACAGCTTCTGCAAATAAAATAAACAAGTCGTTAGTCAAGCATAAACGGGGTTTACCCGGTGAGCAGGGTTTTCTCAGTAAGGGGCCGAGGACAGAGCGAGCAAGGAGGTCGGCGCACGTGAGGGGCTCTTTATAATTTGTTTTGCATGCACCCTGGCAATTTTACCCGACCTCATACAAATTTAAAAACGCAAATTTATCCTACATTTGATACAAGATGTACTATTGAAAAATAAACTGCTGTAGAAGAGAAAAGACTGTAGAAGAGAAAAGATGAAGAAAGCGAGCAAAGGCTGCGCAGTAACGAGTGTCAAACTCTTAGTGACCCGCCCCTACGTAATAGTGTGCGGCTTTTGAGGTATCACTAACGACGCGTCTGCTATACGCGTTCGAACGCGCTACCGAATAACCC
The DNA here is from genome assembly GCA_030571435.1 of Myxozyma mucilagina. NCBI lineage: Eukaryota > Fungi > Ascomycota > Lipomycetes > Lipomycetales > Lipomycetaceae > Myxozyma > Myxozyma mucilagina. The sequence goes on along the minus strand of JAJLXV010000140.1, from coordinate 31,011 downwards.
AGCCTTCTGCGGCCGAGGTAGTAAGACACGAACTTGCTTGTTACTTACAGCCTAAGTGCTACACGCTGATTACTTGTGCTCAATATCCATGCTGGTGCGCTGGTATTGGGTATGACTTTCCCATGAACGCGAATTAGGAAGGTTATAACTCTGCTTGCCCCTGTGTTGTTCTTCGCGTGGACCTGTAGAACACCGCCCTACAAATCACTACAACACCCATTAAAACGCGTAATATCAATAAATACTTTTATTCACAGGCTACAAAACTAACATGAAGCTAAGCTGTTAACAATTATTTGCTATTTGTGCGGAGAATCCAGCTGGGATCTGCAGTAAAACGCGGACCCGCTCACTGAAACTCTAAACTTTAGGCGGGTCACTAGTGAGACTGGCGGGCCGGGCAAAAGTCAACCCTGCGCTCAGAGAAACCACTCTCCTCGTCTCTTTTCACGCTCCTCCTCGTTTTCTTCCTCAGGTCCTTTCTTACTCACGCGTCTTTTCTCCTCATTCACCGCTTTTCACCTGTGTTTTTTTGTTTTTTGTTTTGAGACGTGGTTTCGCGTGAGTCTCTTTATACAGAACGGTGCCACTCTTTTCACCGTCTTTCCGACGCTCCTTTGACACTTCTCCCGCTGATCCAAATACTTTCCTACAATCTTTCTCGATCCGCCCTCAGCCAAAGTCACTCCATTGGACCAACTATTTAGGATTCGTTTCAGTGCTTCTAGTATTGAACCCAGGTCTATTTCGGGGTGATACTTGTCGACCAAGACGCGTCTAAACTAATAGTGGTTGGTGTTTTTGAGGGCTTCCCCTAAAATCAGCCGACTAATTCACATCAAAATGATGCCCATTTCTCCGCAGCGGACGCCTTTGGCGACGCGTCAATCTTCTTCAACAAATCGCTCTGATGAATATCATATAAAACAAGAGCATCGCGATTCGTTAGAAACTCCGAGTACGTCGTCGTTGATGCCATCCCTTTATAACATCACGCCGCCCACAACTACTCCTCGACGACGCGCCGACGACTCTCATTCGATTGACGCTACACCGCATCTTCACCCTGCACCATCTCTCAAGCGTTTCAGATCACTAGGGGCTTCTCCTGTTACTGATGATGACGACGATGTCAATAATCTGGGTGATGATTCTCTTGTCGGACAACAGCTTCTCGTTACCCCTCGCGCGATGGTTTCGGGCTTTTCAGCTTCCTCAGACTCGTTTCATTCTTCACCTGCAGAGAATGCTTCAAAGCGTCCTCGTCTCGGCCGTTCTTTCTCTGCATCTGCTGCGCAACTGACGTTTTCTCAAAACGATGATGAAGATGTTTTTGGACCTCGTTCTGCTCTAGATCATACTCCTATGGCGCCTCTAATGGAGCATACAATTTCAGCTCCTGCGTTGCCTTCTACAATGAATGTTCATATGTTCCAGCAGCATCAACAACAACAACAGCAGCAGCAACAGCAGCAGCAGCAACGTCCTCAACCACAACCATTCCAAACTCCAAACCATAGCAGTCGCGTACCATCTTCTGTGGCAATGGAAAAGTCCTTGTCAGACTTACCGGCCTATGGTGCGTATTTAGCGCGTCAAAGACGCGAAAATGGAGACGATGGCAGCTCTATTTGGAGTTCAGATGTTGAGGAAGCTTTCATGGAAGGTATTTAGTTTTTTGAGCTGAGGTATATTCTAGAGACAAGATCTAATATTAATAATAGCTATTCGAAAAATTCCAAAGGTTGGACGCAGAAAGATCACTGTCAATGGACGTCCTTGTGGTAGAAATGAGTTGATCTCAGACTATATTCTCCGCAAGACTGGAAAAATGAGAACAAGAAAGCAGGTATCAAGTCATATTCAAGTTTTGAAGCATTTACTCAAAGATGACAAAGAGTGTAAGTATCTCACCTCATTATTATTTTATTCGTTTCATGTAATAATAATCTCATCAATAGTCATGAACTTGGTATCAGACAATCCGTCAACACCTTTCACGTCTTCCATGCCTATCCTCTTCACCAGTCCAACTGGCCCTGACAACGCGCCATCATCTGGAAGCACTCGTCGTCAGCCTCCGGGAAGCGCGACAACTCCCATTAGCAATATGCGCAACAACGTTGGCCAATCCACACCCATGTCTCATTCTCAACAACCTATGCGACCTGGTTCACATCCAGGATCTCGAGCAGCTTCAACGCCCAATTTCCGTGGTCAACCCGGCCTACCTGTTTTATCCAGCAATGCGCATTTCACAATACCTTCACCTACACCAAAAGTTGAACCACAACAACGGCGTACGCCTTCATCCTTGAACACTTCACCGATTGAAGCTTCACTTATGATGGGTGATCATCAACACTTACTGCCATCTCATCCCCAACCTAACCCTCCGCATAACGAAACATTTATTTCCAACTCCCTTCCGCATGATTTGCATCCCTCCACAGATTCAATTGCTGCAGGTATGCAAGCTACAAATTTGATTTACACAACTCCTCAATATATGCGCATGATGCCATTATCGCGATCGCAGATTCAGCAGAGTGTCACAGCGGAGTTTATGGACGATCCTGCCGCTGTTAATGCGCAAACTTTAGGAACATATTTCGAAGTAGATACAGTTTCGGACTCTGATGGTGTTCCGACTAGCCAAATGTCTGATATTTACGTTAACGAGGAGGATTTATTGCATATGTGGAGCTAAATGCACACGATTAAAAACTAGCTAGTTGCTTGTTCGTGAACGATCAACCGGGGTAGTAACTCAAGTCACTCGTTATTCTTTTACTCATTTTGGACGTTCTTTCTCTCTAAACATAATGCTGTGGTGGTCGAAAACTAATTATAACAGTCTTGTGTTTCTTTCATTTCTTAATTTCTATTATTGTATTAATGGCGCTGCTTGTAGGAGTATTGTGATGACTTGTATCTTTTTTTTTTCATTCATGTTTACATTCCTTTATTGATTTACGTTTACTTTGCTGGTTTGCAAATTGCCTCTGTGTTTGTGAAGGTTTTTATCAACTTGCTGTGAACTTTCTACGATATTGCGGAATCTTGTTTTGTTGTTCTTGTTGTTCTTGTATTTCTTGAATCTTTTTCTCGTTTTCCTTTATTTTTTCTTTACGATGATGGCATGAGTTCTTTCTTCCCATTTGGCGAGTTGGTATTTCAAGACTATTGCAGTATACGACTTGCATCAAATTTTCATGATCTTAAAATGTTTTTAGCGTTTCTTTCCGTTTTTCTTCGTTTTTCTTCGTTTTTCTTCATTATTTTTATTCTTCTTTTTTTTCAATTAGTTTATGATGATTCAACAAAATAAATGACGCTAACGGTTTTACTATGACACTCTATTTGTTTTACTTTAGATATTGCTGTGCAGCTAGACGCGATCTATGGTGCACTATTCCAACTTCAACTCATCCGCAAAAGTCTACGTCATAAACAGTACCATCTTCTGTCTCCTTTCAGGCTTAATCCGTCTTTCCGACTTTGCCGAAGCCGAAGAATGCTAAGCTATCAACACTCCCTGCTCGACATCGGGAGATAAATTCATGTGTATCACAAATTCTTATGACGTTTTCGAAGATAAAATCGTGTTTAAGGTTTCAAAGCGGGTCCGGCATGTGCGGCTTTAAAGAAAAATACTCATCGGATAAGGGTTAGCATGTTTCTAATGCAAAATATTGAACTACAAATGGGTTGACCTCACTGCCTTTCATGCTGATCTTTTTGACTATCGGTAGTTACCGTCAAATGAGCAATACAAAACAGTTTTGTGGCTAACCAATTAATAATGTAGTGTTTTAGCAGTTGTTGGTGATTTATAATATGTGTAGGAGTTACCAAGAAAAAGCTCGTGCGTCTGAGTTACTTCTTTACCCCCAAAGCCCCTTATTCCTAATCTATATTGATATCTTGAACAGTTTGACAAGCATTGCTGGAACACGTATCTGTTTACTCCACAGTAAGACTTAGGTTAGCCAATAGAGACAGAAACATAAAAGAGAGGAAACGATTCAATCTGATAAACGCGACGCGTCGTTTTAAAGTTTAAAGACCATCGCGTCTTTCTTTAATCTGCGGGTTAGGAAAGTCTGATTTCTCGATTGACACTTCATTTCAAATTTCACTGTGCTTCAAACAATTATTCATTTCTTGCGCATCGCCACAGATCGCTTTTGTTAAGACCAATGCTAAACCCCATAGGCACTTCACGACTTAACTGTGTTAAAGAAGGTAAATAAATGAATAATGAACCTTTTGCATTCTACTTACATTCCTACTTATAACGGAAATTACGCTTATCAACTGTAATCATACATTGTCTACTCTATACATGTTACTTTTTAGCAGGTTGAATAGATGTCAAAACATCCAAAGCTCTCTGTGCACTTTCTTGTAGTTCCTCGCTTGTTGAGTCTGCAACAGCTTTTGTGAATGTTCTTTGCAGCTGGGGTAAAAAGGGTCTCAAGAAAGCTGGGATCTTCTTCAGCAATACTGCAAGTGTATCTAAAATTGCAATCTTGACTTCCGGTGGGAAACGCTCTCCAACTGTTCGAATAAGTGGTCCAACCATAAGCGTGACAAATGGCCGCAACACGTCTGATGGAGTTCGATCAACAATATAACCAATACCTTGGGCACCATACTTGCGCTGTTCAGTGCTACCATACATCAAACCTTGAGAGAATATTGGTAGAATTGCATTGGGGCCCTTCGGTAACGCGAATCCAGCAATGTTGCTACCCGGTTCGCCCAGCTTTTCGAGTTGCTTGCATGTCGAAATAACATACTCCAAAAGCTCCTCTTTGGGAAGTTTGGTAACAATAGTGGACAGACATTTCCACGCCGCAGATACCACTTCCGAGTCTTCGTCAATGAGTGAGCTAAGTCCCAAAGTGATGGATGGTCCGACATATTCACTATAGATATCGACATCAGCTGTCTCAAAGAATGTAGATAGATGCTTGAATGCTAAGACCCGCTTCTTTGAGACTTCGTCTTCAGCTAACTCCAAGAATATGTCGTTTATAAGCTCAATGCCATATTCGTCATCAACTGATTTCACGATAGTGTCAATAGATTCATCAATTGCACTTGCGGTTTCTTGATCCTCAGTCTCAAGAATCTGCTCAAACATACTGTCGATAATGTACTGAAGTTTCTTATACAGAGCAGTACCTGCGACTTCAGCAAGAGATCCCATTGCTCTAGCATTGAAAGCTGTCATAGGAGGCTTAAGAAGAATAGGTATCAAAACCGGGAAAATAGTGTCTGACTTGGACGACATAATTTCTTTCAAAGCTGCAAGAGCGTATTCTGATTGACCAGCAGTCTGTAAAAGATTTAACAGGTGTGGGAGAATTTGATCGATAGCAGAGTTGTCCTCGAAGGTCTCTTGTAAAGTATCAAAAGTCTTTGCAGCTTCCACTCTGACGTTAGGATCAGAATCCACCAATGCTCCGCGAATGAATCCGATTAAAGACTGCTTGTGTGTCTCTAATACATTCATCGGCGTGGCTTCAATCAATTCAGACAAGGCAACGCAAATTCCCTGCTTAGTGTCCGAGTCGCTAGAGAATAGACCGCTCTCAATAGTAGGTAAGACTTGAGTGAGAAGAGTGTCGCCAAACCTGCGAACAAGCTCTGATAGCGTCTGTGATGCGTTTTCGTGCTGTTCAACATCCGACGATGCCAAGCGGCGAATAATAAGCTGTGACAAGACTGGCAGGATATCCTTGACAGTTCGTGGGGTATTAGGGACCAGGGCTTTCCACACGTCAACAGCAGCATTACGGACCACAGCAGTGACATCAGATCTGCAAAGATACAACAGAGCAAGAATACGATCACGACGTTCAAGACCAAGAACTTCCTTGAGGCTTGAATGAACTTCTCCGCCAACAGTCTCGTCTTCCAATTCTTCTTCTTCAGTGGTAGTGTTGCCACTAATACCTGTGATCTGGAAAAGAAGATCTCCGGTAAGCTCAATCGAAGACAAACGGATACGATGATTAGTATCAGACAATCCGCGTTCCAGCTCCGGCAATAGCAAATCAACTACAAAACCCAATTAATAATCTTTTTACAAACCTTAGAATATACATACCTGCTCGTGTAGCGTAATTCTTGACGATAAGTCTACCAGCTCGTAATGAAGTTTCTCTAATCGTTTCACTTTCGTCGGCAAGACCAGCCAAAATAGGAGGAATGACCCGAGCCAAATAAGGACTAAAGTTATTACCAAACGCAGCCGGCAAGAAAACCATCAAGTTCATGAATGACTCGCGAATGTTGGTCTTCGGGCTAGACAGATTCTTGAGGATGACGGGCAAAAGCTCTTCGAGTTTTCGCACTCCCAATCCGGAAATAACCTCACTAAGAGCTTGAGCAGCACCCAATCTATCACCTTCGTTGTTATCAGCACGAAGAGTACCCAAAAGCTTGGGAATAAGATCCGGCATCTGTTCTTCGCCAAGTTTCTCAATGAGAGAACCAAGAGCACGACTTGCTGTTCCACGAGTACCAGGTACTGGATCAACCATTGAGATTTCAAGCTCAGCAACCAAATCGTTGAGATATGGTAACAAATCTTTACTGTCTGTCAACGAAGCCATATTTCCCACAATCTGACAAGCTTTTCGCTTAGTAGATGCAGATCGTTCGCGTAAACCACGTTTAAGAATATATACAATCTAAAAGAAAAATACTTGTTAGTGCATATGCTACATAGTCACAGTTGTTGCTACTCACCAAAGCCAACGAAGGAGCATCGATATAATGAACAAAAGAGGTCTTCAATAAAGCATCCAAAGCACCTTCTACATATTTAGTTGGATCACTAATAGCCTTCAACAGAACAGGAACCAGAGTTTGAATCTCTGGATTGCTGATAACTTCTCCGAATCGCTGCAAACTCAAACTTGCAGCTTTACGGACCTCTTTGTGTGTATCATTTAGAGCACCAACGATCTCTGGGATAATATCAGACAAGCTCTCTGAAAGTTGCCGAGGATCGAGATAAGCCATGGTACCAAGAAGCTCTACTGCACCCTTCTTTGATCTCCACTGACTTTGATTGAAAAAATCAAGTGTCAGAGGAACAAGTTGCTTTATTCCGTAGGACGTGGTATGCTTCATAATTTCTTTTGCGGCATCGGCAGTTGCCTCTCTCACTTCACCAGAAGCATCTCCCAATGAGGTAAGTAATAGAGGCAAAATCTCGATCGCATAGGGTTCAAAGTATTTTCCTAAACTCATGGATAAAGTCTCGAAAGCGAATTGCACTCCTTGACGCTTCTTCGGATCTTTCTTGTCATCTAAAGCGGCAGAAAGTGATCGAATAATATCATAGTCCGCAAGGGCGGAAATACCGATACCTTTAACAAGGCCAGCAAGACCAAAGGCAGCTCCACGTCTTTCAGAATATCTGTTTCCGGCAAATAGCTGGTTGAGTAATTTCTCAACGTATTTGCCGACTCGCTCACCGTCAACACGCTTCACAAGTGGAGGCAAACTTTCAGAAACTGCAAACTGAACATTCTCGGATGGAGCACGCAAGGTGGCGATCAAGCGTTCAATAATGGGCGGCAGACGAGAATCGTCATCCAAATGACGCGCAAGAGTTCCGTAAAGTACAATAGAGCTTTCTTTGATACGGTCTTGCACTTCAGTACCATTATGTTTAGCACTCAAGCAAGACTCAATGATGGGCATCAAAGTGTCGACAGAATCTTTGGCGTGCAAATTGAGAATTAAAATACCAGCGTCCTGCATTTGCTGACGAACATCGGGTTCTTTGTCGCCGAGAGCTTCATCCTTAATCAAGAAAGTCACAAAATCAACCAATTCAGTCTCTGGGAAGATAGGTGCAATCTCCTTGAAAGTAATAGCGACTCCGCTTCTTCCTTCCCAAGGATCTTTTTGATCCAGAGAAGACTTCATAACCATACCGAACTCGTCATAAATAGTCTCTGGAGGCTTAGCACGCTCACGGTAAAGTTGCATTAGCGCTACCAAAAATTCATGGAATAAGGCAGAGTTTTGCTCAATCAACTCCTCTAAAGCGTCTCTGATTGCACGAGCAGTAGCACCTCGGATTTGAGCGTCTGAATTCTCAAGATAACCAAGCATTTTCAGAGGTGTGCTCTCGTCGATTTCCAAATCGTTTTCATCCCAAATGGCATTGGCAGTCTTTGCATTCAAGTCGTTATCATCATGGCAAGCGATCCAAAGTTCGTTAGAGTAACCAATATGCGAAATCTCGAATTCGGCCTTGAAAAGTTGATCAGTCAGAAACGAATGTTACAAATTATGAAAATCATGAAAAACTTACATCGATTCCTTCTAATACCGCAGCACGAACAGAGCTGTCCTCAGATATGCTGGCAGATAGAAAAACATTTAGCTCTTCATTGCTAATATTACCAGCCATACTTTGACAAAATCCAAGTAAACACTCCTTGATGCTCTTATACTTTGATGGCTGTACTTTCATCAATTTCAGAACGGCTACAAGGGCTTCCAGTCTTGGTACGGATGTATTGGAAACTATTTTTGATGTTGTCAGTAAGCTTCGCGATGTGGATTAGGAGCAAACAGTATTATTCTAACGTACAGACTTGAGTGTGGAAGGATAAAGTCTCAATTGCAAGCGTCAACTGCTCGTCTTTATCCTCAGCATCCTTACAATCAATTCCATTGGAAGTGAAAATCAGCAAAAGTAGCGGGAGAATATAAATGAGGGAAATAGCGTCCAAGGGTATTTGCTCCGACAGAAATCTAATTTTGTATAGTAAACGGACAATGAGGTCACGCAAAGGCTCCTGTGACAAGCCTTCTGGAACATCGGCGACGCCAATAGCCCTCAACAGTGCAACGCCAATGAAGCGACGAAGAGGGCCAACTCGTGTGCTTACTTTATCCGCAAGCTCCAAAAACGTGTCAATACCGGTCGTTCCAACAAGGAGCGATACATCGTCCTTCAACGCAGCCACCAAATTGCTGATAGCTGCGGGATACCAAAACCCAACTCCATTGTCAGTTCCGGCAGAGCATAAAAAGTGAATCAACTTTACGCCGCGGCGAACATGCAAAAATGCGTCTTGCACTTTCTCTCTAACAGCTTTTTCTAGCTTTAACTGAGCATCGACTTTTGTCCGCTCATCCTTCGTCAACTTCTTCTGTGTTGGTGCTTGCTTCTTCGCCAATTCTGCTCGAACTTCAGCTTCCCATTTCAGTGTAGCGTAGTCTTTTGTATTCTTATCCACAGCATACTTTTCCCTGTCTTTGCTCAAAACGTCAATGCACATAACTCCATCTGGAGTATGCCATATTCTGACAGATTCTTCAGTTATACCTTCGAGTCGAGAGGCATCGAGATCTTCCACAAGCCAGTCTTTCAAAAATGGAGCAACTGTTTCCGGGCTAACAAAAGCGAGCGTGGCGGCAGCTTTCATTGTAGCATCAACAACTGATTCAGTCTGACCTTCTTCTGAGGCAACAGTCTTGATGACTTCCTGTAATTCGGAAGCGCGCGACCTCACTAGTTCACCCGGATCAATGCCAGCACGTTGACATATTGAAATCCAGCTCTCCGCCCCATCAAGCTGATCATGGTGTGAAATTACAACCAATTGAACTAACACTTCTGACTGATTTTCACTAGAAATTCCGTTGCCGTCTCGAGGAGTGATAGCTTGAAGTACTACCCTTAATCTTTTCACACCAGCAGCAGAAATTGCTGGAGACAGATCTTTTTTTTCGGGATTCTCTAACTGCCGAATCCATTTCCATAAAGCCAAAGTAACTGACTTTCCGATGACGACAGGACGAGAGACATATGCTGCACCCAGCAAATCACCGGCTTGTTTTCTTACTTTAGAATCAACAGCAGGATTTGAAATAAAAAAAATGAAGGCAGTAGCCCAAGCTGCGCCATTCTCCTTTTCAGCAGAGATTGAGTCAGCGGTAGCACTTAAAGCTTTCACGCACCAAAGCTGCTCTTCACGAGGAACTATCTTGGTGTATATACGATCTTGTAAAAAGAATGAGGCTTTGGAACCATTTGCGAGAGCAGTTTCTATGATCTTCGCAGATTTTCCCAAAACAGGCTCGAAAATGTCTTCCTTACTTTTCAGCAGATGCTTTGTAATGGCGACAATCACGTATCCTGCAACAATCAGTTTATTCTGAACTGCAGCAGATGCATTCAGGTTTATCTCTTTCCATGTATCCAAAAGTTTAGGAACCAATTTGCTTACAAAGTCAAATGACGACTTTGATGATGCAGATGATAAACGCATCACGAAGTTTCCAAAGGACACAATCCATAGTTTTCTAAGATTAGCTCGTTTATCCGCTATCCCTTTTGTGATGCATTCAAGAATTGTCGTATCAAAACTTTCGTCTGCTTCAAAAGTGGGAGTAACATGATAAAATATTACTTCAGAAATAGCAGCAACAACAAGCTCATTCGTTTCTTTAGCAGCCAACGCTATCAAACCCGTAGGTATCAGCTTAGCAAGTGAAGGAGAAGAAGGGAAAGATAGTAAAGCCTGAACGTATAACGCACGTTGATCGGGGGAAGTGACTTTTGACGTTTTGACTGGAGCTATGATCTCATTGGCAATTTTGGAAACGATTTCAGTGTTGTTGCACTTTTTCAGTAATTCTGCAAGTGTCTGTGAGCTGCTTTCACGAACGACATCCTTGGACGATTTCAGAGAAGATAAAAGAGGATTCAAAAGATTTTTCTGAACAGCGGCTGAACAATCGACTCCAGTTGGAATTGAAGTTATCAATTGTAAGCTAACAGATCCCAACACTAATTCAGGAGCTCGAAGGATAGCACGCTCCAGAGGACCAGCTATGTCCTTCAGAAGATCATCTTCAGTGAGGAACTCTTGAAAAAATCTGTTTAGAGCCTTCGAGTTATGCACTCCAACAAAAGACTTGAAGCCAAGAATTTCGCGGGTATAGAATGCGTAAATATCATTCTTTCTGTCTTTAATAGTCTGATAAGCTTGTTGTTGTGTCTTTAGCTCCGAGGCGGTAACTATCAGAGTTCCTAAAAGTGATGCCGATGCGAGTTTAGAGGTTTTCGATGCCAACAGATCTAAATATAATCCGCATGATTCACCGTATGCTGTTGTGGTTGCAGACAAAGCCACACGTGTGCTTCGTTCAGCAGCATTCGCCAATCTTGACTTTTTGTCTGTCGCAAAAGCCAAACAGCTGTCGAGGCACAGAAGCTGGATAACAGCCAAATCCGAAAACGATTTTTCAAAACAGTCCTTCTTTGATTCAAAGTTTTGACTGAGAAACAAGAGAATCTCATTTGCCCATTCTAACAAAACGAAATAATCTCCTCCGGTCATACCTTTCTTTTCGGATTCACGTCTGAGTACAGGCACGAATTTGGCACAAAATTCGTCTGTAGCAGATTCACAGAGTGAACGCAAAGTTGAGAGAACGCACATCCGAGATACATGATCATCGTAAAGAGTATAAGTTTTGAACAATAAATGCAAGATCAAAGATAAGTCCGAGCCGATTTCTAATTGATAGTAAAAACACGAGGTTAGTCGTAGTCCACCATTTCAGAAATTCCATGAACCAACTATACCATTCGCTTTAGCAGCAGACGCAATCGAAGAAAATAGCTGGACTCTTTTTTTGGTTGACGAAGAGAGAACTTCGGTGGTGGCCTCAGCCTTGAGTTCGCTCCAAGCGACGGCTGATTCTCCACCTACCGAGTCCATCCTTCCTACTCAAGAAAATACTTTAAAAGAGGTTCTTGTTTGGAATTGTAGGGTAGGGTCAATTCTTCCAATGTAATGATACGCAAACAGGAGTGCAGAAAAGCACCTGGTCATGCAATATCTATATACACTGTGGTCCTCGCTGCTCACTCAATGAGTCCGCTTCATCAAAAATTTCCAAATTGCGGGATTGAGTTTTTACGCTTAGAGCTTATTGTCTTTAATGCCCACATTGCAGTGGTAATTAGTGCTCTAAGCGCATAAAGACTATGGCATAAGCAAACATAAAACCCCTGCATTTTTCTCCAAACTTCTCTTTCTTTTCTCCTTACAACTAAACCAATCAATGATGTTTGTGTTTAAGTCCGTTGCAGCTCTCGTCTGAATATTGCAATTTATGACTTTTGTTTTTTTATTTTGCTTCTTTATGTTGTGATTTAAGAACGGGACGATGAATTGCCATGGTTTGGATGGGCGATGTGGATAGTGTCGGCACTTCACCACCCTTGCGGCACGTTGCTTACTGAGATTGAGTGTTGTCCTCTGTGGTAAAATACTATATTTTACTGTTATTGCCGCGCAGAGTTTGTTGTTGTTTGGATTTGTGGGATGATGTATATGCAGACTGCATACGATCGGCACCCGTTACATAGATTACTATATAATACATTATCACTTCCTACTTACATGAATTGATTGTTTTACACAGACTTTTATGCGAATGAAAGAATGAAGCCTATAGGACTTCATGCTTAAACTCTTTTTTACCACCAGCTCCCAAGTAATCACCCGCAACCTGTCCAGTTCCTCTCAGTTGGTACTGGTAGCAAGTAAGACCTTCTAATCCTACAGGTCCACGAGCGTGAATCTTGCTTGTGCTAATGCCGACCTCAGTTCCAAACCCATAGCGGAATCCATCTGCGAATCGCGTGCTGGCGTTCCAGTAAACACCTGCGCTGTCGACTCCGTTCATGAATTTCTCTGCAGTCTCCTTGGACGAAGTGACGATAACATCTGTATGCTTAGACGAGTGCTTGTTGATGTGTGCGATAGCTTCGTCAACGCCGTCAACTGAGGTGACTGCCAATACCAATGAAAGAAACTCAGTTTCAAAGTCTTTGTCTTCGGCAGGCACAATCTTCTTCTCATCACTGATTCCAGCTGCTGTGAGTGCTTCAGCGATTTCAGGGGTCACTTTCAAAGTAACACCTGCTTCTAATAATGCCTTAGCGATTGGTGGAAGTAATGTAGCCATCGCTTGACCCTTTTGAATGAGAAGTCCCTCAATAGCATTGCAGGCTGCAACGTAATTTGTTTTGCTATCCAGAACGATACGAACAGCCATATCAACATCAGCATCGCCGTGGATATAAGCAGAGCACAAACCGTCTGCATGGCCCAAAACAGGAATTTTCGTGTTGTCTTTGATACTCCGTACTAATTCATTGCTTCCGCGGGGGATCACAAGATCAATGTATTGATCCTGTTTTAACAACCCTGCGACATCTTGCCGAGATTCAATCAATTGGATGGCTCCCGGAGGAATCTCAGTTTCAGCTAAGGCTTCTCTGACAAGGTTCGAAATGGCGGTGAAGGTTTGTAAGGATTCTTTTCCTCCTTTAAGGATTGCGGCATTACCTATATCATGTAAGCAACGTAACTCGGTACATTATTTTTGCAGCAAACCATACCGGACTTAATAGCCAAAGCTGTGATATTCGCAATAACATCAGGTCTCGACTCGAAAATAACCAGCAGAACACCGATTGGGCAAGTAATGCGATGTAACTCCAAACCGTCATCCAATTTACTCGCAAAGGTAACCTTCCCAATTGGATCCGGCAAGTTCGCCACGTCCAAAACACCCTGGCACATAGCATCAAACTTGTCAGATTTCGACAGATCTAACCGCTTAATGAGTGGACCAGCGATATTGTTCTTTTCGGCATTTTCCAGGTCGATTTTGTTCGCCTCGAGAATGACTGCTTTGTTGGCGACTAACGCGGCATAAATTCGCTCTAAAGCAAAAACACGTGCAGCATTAGACACCGATCTTAACACAGACGACGCTGCTGCCGCGGTTTTGGCAATTTCTTCGGCGGAAGACATTCTGGAGGCTACCAATTATTATCCTTTGAGAAATAAATTGAATATATCCGCGGCTCAAAAGTTTTGAGTAATCAATGTTCAGGGGTCATTTACAGTTTAAGGGGTTTGTGTGACATCAGCGCTCTCCACAATTAGCGATAAGATTATTAGTTAATTCAGTTGGCTGATCAATATCAATCGCATTATCTGAGATTAAGGAAAGAAGTTGAGCAGATCAGTTCTGTTTTATGAGGTAGAGGATATTGTATTTATAGCAAATATGTAATTGAGGCTGGCTGGGTGAAAGGCTACATAGACTTAGCTTATTTGTTCCTTTCCTTTGTAACAACAAATGCGAACAGAATTTTGTGCTTCAGTATTTCGGTAAACAAATTACAGCGCTATGTTGTCTAATCCTTATATAATACCTAAATTTTCGAGAAGAATAGAGTGTATTTCGTCTATGTAGAATAATATCATCTTTTCAAGTTTCTGACACCGCAATGATCCTGATAAGGAATCTGTCTCAGTCAGAAAATAGTACCATTAATAGCCGTTAAGTACAAATATTACTCACCCCTCGCGAGCTTCACTAAAAATCAAGTTTTCATCTCAATTGATCAAAAAAACAGAAATACCGTCAAGATGATGGATCTTTTAATCACTGGAGCCTCTGGATTTATCGGCGGAGCGGTACTCGATCGAATGTACACTACGGCTCTTTACAAGACGGTCAGCATTACAGCATTCATTCGTAAAGAGTCTGACGCTGCGATTCTCCGCTCAAAATATCCCGAAATCAAAGTAGAGCAATCAGCAGAAGGTTATTCATCTGATTTATTCCGCTCTTTGGCTTCTAAAGCGGATATAATTGTTCACATCGGTAATTCCGCAGATGATTCCAACGCTGCCGATATAATCACGGCCAATATCAAGGACGGCGCACTTCTCATTCATACTTCAGGAACATATATTCTCGCCTCGTTTGATGAAATTGATCAGCCCAAGGTTCGAAAATACGACGACGAAGCAGACATCGATGTCATTACGTCATGGGGTCTTGAGCATCCGCATCGTGATGTTGATATCAAGATCTTAGATATCCACAAGCAGAAACCAGCTGTCAACACAATCATTGTTTGTCCTCCTTTGATTTATGGTATTTCTACAGGTCCAATCAAACGTCATTCAGTTCAGGTGCCGCGCCTGATCAGACTAGCTGCGATTGCGAAAGCTAATAAACGTTATGGAAAGGGTGTTGCAATGTGGAGTAATGTTCACATCAGTGATCTTGCCGATTTTTACGTTCTACTTGTAACTACATATTTGAGAGATCCGTCGAAGTTGGATATGAACGAGTCGGGATACTATTTTGTTGAGAACGGACAACACACCTGGGGTGAACTTACCGCTGCACTTGATGAGCCTTTATTAAAGTACGGACTAATTGACTCTGATCATACTTCTGATAAAGAGGAACCATGGACCGAACAAAGCCTGAAAGACTTTGTACCTGGAAATGCTTTTCGCATTTTCTTATCGTTCAGAAGTAACTCTGGAAGTACTGCAACAAGAGCAAGAAAGCTGGGTTGGAAAGCCAAGATGGGAGATGTATTTTCTTCCCTTGATGCTTCAGTCAAAGCCTATGCCGATGGTGATGCAACTTAGTCTAATAGAGATTAATTCATTAATAGATGTCATTCATATATCATAAGTAAACAATAAAAGCTCTTGAACTCCCACAAATTGCATCAAAACAAAAAACTAGATTAGTCTGTAAGCAGTAGCTATAGCCTTCTGCCAGGAACTAATCCAAATAAAACACACAAACAAACAACTAATATTAGAATCACAGTCATAACCCATGCCGCTCTTCTCCTTAAGAGTGAACACACATATGCCTCTCTAATTTTTTGATAGTTGAAATACGTCAGCTCACTATATCCAAAGAGGATTGCAATAGGATCGATGTAATACTGATAGGCCAAACAACCATAAACACCTATTGAGAAAGGCAAAATCAGCCACAGCCGGACTGTTTTGTGATAGTCTAGAAAAATGAGAATGAAAGCTACCCAGAATGCGGCAAATAGTGAGAATAATCCGATAAGTAGTCTAGTGATTGCACCAGCTGGAGATAAGTTTCCTAAAGCTTTGTATGACAAGAACGCTGGGAACGCCTCCCGCTCCATGGCTTGAAAAACATACTCTTTTGCTTCGTCAAACACTTCGGGATCATCTCGACCGTCTACTTCGATTGCAGTCGTGACTCCCCGTATGATGTGTAAGGGAAGCGCTAATTCGCATTCTGCGCCCTGAACAAGATAGTTTACCATGATCCCGTATGCAGATTCGCGGACATGAGCTCGTGTCACTGTAGTCCCAGGTGTTAAATTACGAGTTAGCAACGCGCTATCGCCTTCTCGTTCAGGCTCTGGTGCTTGTATTTGGGACTTGCCGCTGAGGCGATTCTGACGTTCAAGATTCATTAAAGCACTTGCTCTTTTCGCTTTAATATCGTCTACAGAAAAAGACATTTGCTCGGCTGTTGAGACAGGATCTTGACGCAACACATCTGAGAGACGTTTGCTTTCAGAAGAGGAATGCTTTTCGTCGACGGCTGCGTCGGTGTGTATTTTGAATGCCTCAAGAACCATCGATGAGTGACGAGAGTCCTGGTCTGGAGCTGGAGTGTCTATCAGAACCGACTGCTGCATTTGACGGACGTAGAGTCTGCATAATGACATATGCTGCGCTATGTCGAGCCTTATTTGAGAATGTCAGTGACTATAACTGTATTAAGGTCTTAAATATGAACATACCAAAAGTCAAGATAGTCCACCTGTAACTGCTGATCTCTCATAAATACATAAAAAGCATACAGATCGACTGGAGGAAGTGTTCTTCTATTAAGCACCTCGAACAGTGTCGGCAATCGATACCGGCCGGAAGAGTTGGATTGTTGCATTCTCACTAATTATTTACTGCTTCAGTTCCAGCTGTATATCAGAACTAGTCCAGAATTTCGCAAAACAGCTGCTAAAGTCTACTTGGGATGAAGATAACAACTGAAAACTGAGGAGGCTGGTCACTGATTCATTGTTTACACTGCGCAGCTGTGTTTAAACCTTATTTTGCTTTCTGGGTCGGTTGCGCTTTGGTCAGCATTATTTCTACTGTGTGTGGGCTGCTGATAACGAGGCAGCACTTCAATTGGAAACTCTTCTTAATGCAAGTCAACTAATTATACTTAGACAAAAGACGAATTATTACAGGTTACCTGTTCCCAGCGCAAATGACGGGCAAAAGTCCACCTCCAAAATCTAAAATTTCAAACCCCTTTATTTTCCCTCTAACTTGCTGCGGCCCATCGCAGCCAAACTTCAATTCTCCCACACCGAGGCTCTTTTTCAAACAGCGAAAACCACAAACAACGAAAAAAAAGCACGAATTCCCAAACCTCTTTAGCAGAACTTCACTGGTTGATTTTGACTTTTGAAAATTTATTCTAAAGTTTAAAGATTGGTTTATTTACTTTTGCCTATTTCTGCTTTAAGTCCACACAGAAGAAGTCAGTGAGGTGCTAATCTCCGAACACCCCGGATCCAATCGCCAATCTACCTACGAACTCCGCACACATAAATCGACTGAGATGGATTTAGATAAACCGCATTATAACAATAAAACAGTCTGGACTGTGGATCGGGATATCTTTATTCTGGATGCATTAGCGGGTGCTGCACGCGACGGTTTAGATTCCAATATTGGATTTTCAAAGGAAGGATGGCGCGTCGTCACTTTACGATTTAATCAACGATTTAATACGAATTTAGAGAAAGCTCATATTAAAAATCATATTCAAATTGTTTGTTCAATCTCTTCTGTATAAACTCGAGTTCATTCCTTTTCTGTGCTAACTTCCTTGTACTAGTTAAAACGAATATACGAAGCATGGATCCAACTAAAGCAAACGCCAGGATTTGTATGGAACCGACAACGACTCTTATACGAAGCGCCAGACGAACTTTGGGAAGCATTCATACAGCGACACAGACACGGGAAGCATTTTCGGCGGAAATCATTTCTATATGAACAGAAAATGCGGGAGATTTTACCAAGGCGCAGACGTGATTTGAATCCTGAATTCGATATACAAACGGAGGAGGAATTACAGCGTATGCTTGAACTGGAAATTCAGAGACAAACGCTCGTGCCGTTAAGATCTCCTTTGCAGCATACTTCCTCTTTGTCAGTTAATACTCATCATCAACAAGTAGACTTAGCTCAATCTAGTTCACATCCGCAAGCACATGCGTCGCAGCAAAGTGTTTTACCTCTTCCAACAACAAACTTATTCGAAACCGCAGCTGAAGCTTCACGTTTTCTACCGCAACAGGATACGGATTCGTTTACGTCTACAGATCTCACAAATTCTTCAACAACAACATTATCATCATCCACAACATCAACGACACCCCATGCAGCTGCATCCATTACATCATCCTCATCAGCAACCGCAACAAACATTCATTCTACCCTTTCAAATCCATTAGCATCTTCTCTTACACAATCACCTTCTTCAAGACCTCATATTTCTCATACCACCTCTTCTTCAACATCTACAGCTGCACCATCTCAATCTCAAACTCAGTTACTTCATACTCCAGAAACCTCTCAAAATCTCTCTCAAGAAACTATTGTATCTGTAATTAATCTCATCTCTCAGTCTTTCAAAAAAGCTCTGGAGTCAACTCTATCTACACAGTCTACAACCGCACAATCATCATCATCATCACCAGCATCACCAGCCTCAGCTACATTATCTTCCCTAATGCCCTCCACATCTTCTCAAGAACTTTCAGCCCAAAGATTTCAATCTGCTGTCAAGTTAATTTCATCAATGCGCCAATCCCGTAAATGGTCACTAGAGCAGTATTTACAAGCAATCAAAGCTTTACGAGATATGAATGAGTTTAATGTCGTGATTTTTCTTGAAATGGATGATGATGCTCGTGAAGCATTTCTTTTTACTCTCTAACATCACTCTAATCACTCCTTGTATATTAGATTCATTTATGTATATTATAATCATTTAATGTGTACCATTACAATTCAGCGAAGGTAAATAATTTACAAAAACAAAATGAATAAACTTCAACAGCTTTAAGAAAAAAAATAAAAAATGAGGAAAAGGGAAAAACACTTAGTGAACGAATTCAAAAATAAAACACAACACGCTAATAACCATAATGACTGCAAAGTAAAAACTCCTCTATTCACATCATACATATTAAACTTGAGAAAAATCAAGAAAAGAAAGTCAACAAAAATGTAACAAATGAGAAAAAAAAATAATGAAATAAATTAATAAATTCGACAGAGAGCGTGAACCAAACTCCGCACAATATATACCGAGCCCACTTACTTGACAAAACGAATGAACCATTGCGATTTCAACAGTAGACTAATTATCCATAACCAAAACCGTTGTTTCTGAAATTAAACAGCAATAATCGCTGATGCCTGTGAAATCGTATCAGCACCATCTGCTATCGCTGATACCGTAGATTCAACAACAGACGATGCAGTAGAGGTTGATAAAGCTGCGCGCATTGCAAAAAATTCGACAAGTTTTTCAGGAATTGGAATATATTCTGAAATTTGAACTCCAAACATACTCATGGCTCCGTAGCATAAGACGACCAACAATACCGGTAACTTATATATCATGTTAGCAAATCTGCAAAAACGCAAAGCTGAATAAAATAAAAAGGGACCTACCCAGAATGCAAACAACATTAAATCATTACGCATATGCTTTTTCTTGTTCTGCCAAAATTTCAAAAGCATTTCTTGCTCACTGAGTTTTGTCTCTCTGTCCTCGTCTTCGACAGCATTCACTGTCTCGACTTCAGTCGCCACCTTAATATCCGTACCCGCACTGATGTTTGCGTGCACAAACGATGACTCAGGATAGATTTCCTCGTAACTAGGTGGAGCGACATTTGCATTCATGGACTTTCTACGCTCAGCACCCATAGCAGTAGCAATGTAATCACCAAACCACAAGTTTTCCAAAGCACGTTTGGAATGAGCTGGAATGTTCGTGGCAATATTAGCTAATGTAGGTCTCACAGATGCGAAAGATGTAAACGCATCTTGAACAAAATGATTTGCTGAATCCCAATTAGGACGAACTTGCATGCGATTGATCGTCTGTTCATGTAACTGTGAAATATAGTCCGCGAGACGCAGTTGAAGCTGCTTTGCACGAACAGGAGCCGCATCGTTTTGCTGCCGCTGAGCTTTCTGTTGTTGAGATCCTGATGATCCTCTGGAAAACAATTTACGGCGAGACCATCCTCGGCTCTTCTTCTCGCACTCTTCTTTCTTCTCCGGAACAACATCTGAACCTTCGTCGTCAAGTGAGTCAGTGTATTCATCGCTTGTAGAAGCAGCAGGTGAAGAGGGACCAGATGAAGTAGGCCAGTCAGGGAAATCATCTTCAGCAGATGATAGCTGTCGTCTTCTTATACCATGGTGACCACGAGCATACTCAGTACTGGCTACAAAGTTACTGAGCACGGCAACGACAGCTGAATCAGTAGCTACATCAACAGGGGCTTCTCCAACGATTGACAAAGCTAATGGATCGGCGCCACAGTTCAGTAACCGTTGGACTATTTCCTTGTGGCCACGAAGAGCGGCACAATGCAAAGGAGTAAACCCGGAATGATCTTTCAACTTGTAACTGGCGCCCCGTGCTAGTAGAGCAGCTACCAATCTTGGGAAGCCCAAAAAGGAAGCGAGGTGGAGCATGCTTTGACCAGAGTTATTCTGCAACTGCCACTGCACTTTATGCGGTGACTCGTTGTAGTCTACTAGATCAAGACACTTGAGTAGAGTTAATTCCAAAGTTGAGGCAACAGTGGCACCTGATAACATAGTGCCATCACCATTCGCTGTGTCACCCCCGGATCCAGTCTGTTGAACAATCCGCATAGCAATTTGTCGAGCATCTTCCAGACGACCCGTCATTTTCAGCCCAATAACTTGTAATGCCAATTCCATCAGTTGCCGATCGGTGTCATCGATATAGGTAAATAACTTCAGGTTATCGTTCGAGTTTATGTTTTCGTTCGCACAGTGCAATCTAACGACAACAGGACCAGATGTAGCCGCAGGTGGTAAGACAGCAACTATGGTACTCTCGTTCCAGATATGGGTTTTGACAGCAGGTTGATCTCCAAATATAACAGTTAAACCTTGTCTGAAAGAGTTTCCAAGAATTGTTACATCAATACCACCTCGGATTGGACCCTCAGCAGGGATTAGTCTTTGTAGTGTCGGCGTATCAGTAGCGGTAGCTTGTGTTGTAGGTAATGTCGCGGTTGAGATAGAACTCCCTGGGATAGACCTGCGCGAAGTGGCCGCAGCTGCGAGAGATTGGCTCGATTCGGGAGAACTCGCATTGGAAAAGGGGCTTGCGTGTGACAATGGCGATGAGGCGTGCGACGAAGGCGGAGCAGGATCTCGTGCTTGGAGAGAAAGAGGGGTGCTACTACTATAGGCAGGGAAACCAAAGGACTCCACGTTGTGCGAATGTGCGGCAAAACTAGAATCATCGAAAGCACGGAAAAATGGTTCTTGCTTAACGTTCGCTGAGATTGGGTTAGCGGAAGCAGATGCAGATGCAGCTGCAGCTGCAGTGGATAAAGACGATGTCGAAGATTGTGCCGTGCGATTTCTTTGAGTGTCAGAAGGTCGTCGAGACTCGGGACTGACAGCAGCCGATGTTGATTGTCGAGCGTACCAAGGCGACATTTTCCGCTTTCGAGGATTGGCTGACTCGCTGAAGCCGTACTCGTTGGTAGGTGAACCGGACATTGAGTTATCCGATACATTTGCAGAAGATACAGGTTGAGTTGGAAAGTTGGGGAGTGTCTTCCGACGGGCACTTGCGTTTGAGGTTTTGTGATCATCGGTGATCATAATAGGCTCGGTAAACGTGCGAGCAACGACTTGACCGGTGTGATCTTTGACAACAAAATAAACCCTGTACAGCGTTAGCATTTCGAGATTATAGGTTTGCAATTGTTAATACCTAAAGCCAGTCTTTTCCGAATGATGACGACAATAGCATGGAATGCGAATAGGAATTTCAAGCTGCTTGCTGTCTTCACGAGCACTGCTACCTCTAGCGGCAAAAGTTGCGTTGGGATCTGGAATATCTACCAATTCAGCGCAATTGAACATAATGCCGCGGTTGTCTTGAGACTCCAGCCAGTGCGTATCGTCGACAGACGGGAGCTTTTTCCGCGAAGCGCGTTTTCGTTCTCTGTTTCGACATCCTTCGCAGACATTTATATAACGATAGCGATTGTGGTCACAAACAACGACAGCGTCTAGTTCAAGAGTCTTTGAATCAGATGTAAAAGGCTTCCTGAGTTGTTGACGTGGTTTGGCTATTGTGCTGGTGGGTAGGTGCATGTAGATTTCTGTTGGGGCAGGGGAGAATGTCAGCACAGCTTTGATTTGGGTTTCGACGCGAGACTTAAGAGTGTCAGTTGCAACGGTCAAATGATAAGGCGTATCTTGACGCAACCAATCTAAAGGCTCATAGTCCGGAAGAACAGTTGGTGGAGTCCAATCGGCGGGCTTGACGTAGACGGAATCTGTTTCGAGAGGCGGTGGGGTTGAAAGAGGCGACTGCGTCTGTTGCGGAGGAGTGATATCACGAACGCCCGAATGCAGAGCTGGATTAGACGGTTGCTTGCTATCAATTGCGGTTGAGGGCTGCGAAGATATAGACTTGGGTGAAGGAGGGAAAGAGAAACCGGTGCGCTTGACAGAGGATAAAGAAGAGTCAGAGTCGCTGGTGCGAATAGTAATTCCAGCATTTGAGGAACTGGCGTTGGCTATCTCTGAACGAGTGGCAGTAGCGAGATCGAAATCAAAATGCTCGGTCATGTAGCGCTCGACATCGTCGTCGTCGTCTTGATCGTCATCGTCATGCATGAGAATAGGAGTCGCGTTGGACGAGGCAGGGGAGCGATCGGGGGGAGGCAAGGGAAGCGACGAGTCGGCCATTAGCTGGTCAAAAGAGTCGGTAGAAAGCGCTGGAGGCGCATCCTGCACTTGGTCGGAAGGCTGGTCGAGAGCAAGGTCGTGGAAGGCGTAGTACTCTGGGTCGTCGCCGTCGAGGTAAAACACCGGCGAAAAGGCCCCGCGCGGCGGTACTGAGTCGACGAGCGGGTCCATCGAGCAGCCTGGAAGAAGCTTGGACAAGCTACGATAGCAAAGGCAAACGCTTTGAAAAAGAAGTAGGTTGTGCAACAAAGAGAGAAAAAGAGAAATGGGGAGGGAATGGTGAGCGTGGAGCGGAGCGTGGTTGGAGCGTGGTGGGAGAAGGAGAGTTGTTTTGCGCCGGTCTGGCACCGTAGCTTGCGGCGAGGCAGAAGGCGGAGAGTTGCGAGCCAAAAAGTAAAACCACTGAGCGAATAGAGTTTGTTGCGAACTATGTGCGAGGGCAGCTGCGCGCCAAGAGGAAAACCTTAATGCGTCTGCAGTTTGCGGGCCTCAACAAAAGCCGCGGGCGCGCAACGATTATGCCGAGAGGAAAGAAGCAGCGACGGCGCGAGATTTATGCTTGAGTTTGAGTAAGCGCTTAGAAGGGGAGTACGTGGCCCGCGCCCTGAAAATGCCCAAAACTTTCGCACTTTTCGCAAAGGATAACGGGGAGGTGTGCGAACAGAACAGCGGAGCAGGCAGCAGAACAAGACCGCAGCAGCAGCAGCAGGGGGCGCGTAGAGACGGTTTAAAGTAGCCGGCTGCGCATAAAAGTGATGCAGATCCTTTAGCTATTTTGTGACGCAGAAAGTAGATAACGCTGCGTTGCGAGACAGGTTTGACGGCCGTTGCGGAGGATGAAAGCGAACCAGGATCCCGCTCCCTGCGTCGCTCCAATGCGCTATTTTGGTGGTGCGCTGCGGTGTTTCGACGCCGCTGCCGCTTAGCAGCATCTGCTTACTGTGCGCTGGTAGCTGGATTGCTGGAGCAGTGCGCAAAAAGTCACGGGAACATTGTGACTGGAATAGGGGGGGTGCGGTTCTGGGCAGCAGCATATTTTGGTGGTGCAGCGTGTTTTGAGACATTGCTTTAACGAACCAAGACTCGTAGTTTGGGCCTTTTAATCAAGTCTATTGTTCCTGTGGCGGATCTGTGCGATCAAGTGCCCAGTATAGATCGCTATAAAAGAGAGAGCCAAAGGAAATGAGGTCAAGATGCAGATCAACGAATGTTGCTCCTGATTAGTAAATTGCAGTCGTGATCAGGAAAAGTGATCTCAGTGATTGGGCGAGCAAAACAACTTGACGAAGCGCGGTTCGTCGCTTAGCTCTCGTCTGAAGTGACGCGCTATTGCCATTTTGCAACTGGGCATTGGCTAACTACATTTACGCACATATGCACAGAAATGTGCAGCATCTTCCTCAGTCAAGGGCGAGTGGAAGGAAGCAGTTTGGTTGACTTTGCAAGTCGCCGAACTCAGCTGGGAAAACTCTGAGCGCGCAGAGTCGAGTGCTATTTATTAAGAGATAACTAACTAATGCATGGCCCTCCTTTTTTTTCCACACTTGTTGCTCCTCGCCTGCTCTGCTTCCCTGCTGAGTTGAACAGCAAGTCAAAGAAGCTGTCTTCACCACTACATCTAAAGAAGTCTGTGACGTCAAGAACCTGCACTCGAGCTTTATTTATCTACGCTCCTCCGCTCGGAGCTGCTCGTCGTCGCCTGACACCTGAGCCTGCCGGTGGCGTGCAATCAATCAATCGTAATTCAGGGGGTCTCGCCACAGAACCCGTTATGTAATGGGCCTGTCATCAGCAGCTCTTCTGTTTCCCAGCCAGGGAATCCCGCTGCCCAACTGGCCCTCCTGTGCTCGGCCAGAGCCATTGAATTGTAGATTTGCAGATATCATAAACCCTTCTGCCAAAAGGCCTCCTGCTCATTCATCCCGGGTGGTCTCGCGTAATCCGTAATCCGTACTCTCGTCCGAAGTCCCGCCCAAAACCGAACCTTCGACTTTTCTCCCCGCAATCGAGCCCTAACCCGGGCCTGTTGGTCCTCGACAGACCCGTCGGTCTTGTTCGCCCCTCAACGCCGACTTCCGCCGATTCGTCCTCCCGCTGCCGTGCTGCGTGTTTGCCCGGTCTTTTCGAGCTCGTCCATTGTGCCGGCCACGACGAAGCTGTGCGTCTGGGACCTCTTTCTCGCTTCTGGTTGCTTCTGCGGGTGCTCGACGCTTCTTCTTTTGCTTCGCTGAGAAAGCAATGTCCGCGGCCGCGCTTTTCCCGTCTGCAGGTCTTCGACTCTATCCCGCGCCTGTCGACCGCCCGCCTCAGGCGTTTCACCTGCGCCTTTCGGAAGCAGCTCTTGCGAACCTTCTCACCGCTGCCGACAGAGATCCGGCCTCGCTCAGACTGGTTTTGGGCGACAATCCGGTACGTATTCCTTTTGCGCGACTTCGGCTATGACGCTCCAATACTAATTATACTCTCAAACAGGGAATTCGGATAGGTGCCAACTTCCACACCCTTTCCACCATTGATGAGCCTTCGTTAGTCAATCTTTATTCTTCCTCGTCGAATTCCACCTCGGCCAAGTTGGTCGGTCGTTTGTCGCACAAATTAACTGTCGACAATCTTCAACTCGACTCATCTGCTCGGATAAAGTCCTCCGTGCGCGAGCGCGATCCACTTAGGTACTACCGTCTTCGTCTCTTTTTTCTGCACAACATATAACAACAAGTTTGTTTTTTTTTGATTTGAACTTTTACTAATTCTCCAGAACTACTCTTCTTGATCCGGTCTCCTCACGCCCTCCGTCACGATTATCATCGTCACCTCGCACTGCGCCGGCTTCGCCCCACCTACCTGGCGCTGTTCATACCCTAGCCAAGGCCCGCCCGGCGCTGGCCCCGTCCTCCCCCAGAAATTCTCTACGCTCTCTTGCCACTCGCCTTACTCATCTACTTGCTTTGTTAAACTCGGCCTCTCCCAATCAGCTTGCTGCCCGCACAAAGGCTCCACTCGATGATATTAAGCTTTTACTTGCTGAATACGCCGCACCGGTCGGTGAGAGCACTTCGGATGATGCACCATTCACCCTCACAGATGCCGCCTATCGCGATATAATTCGTCCTTGGGAATGGCGTCCATATTTACCCAATGAACGTGCAAACGCTATTGCTCGCGCAACCGAGGCTTATGAACGCCTACAGATCCCGAAAGATGATCCTGTGTGGATGAACTTAATCGAGCCCAGTCTACGAAACGCTGAATCTGAAGATAGCGTTCCTGCCCTGAAACTGGAAGAACTACCGATTCCCTCTCCTGCTACTACACCTGCTCCGGTTCCGATACCTTCAGCAACTTCAACGAACAAAGAAATACCTGTTAAGCGGGTCGGAGGTGCCATATTGAAGACAAAGCTGCCTCCGGCTAAGAAGATAAAGGAAGATGCCAGAGACAAGAAAGAGCATTCATTAGAGAAAAAAGATTCGAAACATGCAAAAGATACCCCCAAGAGTCAAACTAAAGACTCGTCTAATAAAGACTCCAATAACAACACAACTCAAGTGAAGGCAAAAGCTCGGTCACTTAAGCGAGAACGACCAGAAGCAGCACCGGTATCAGATTCAGATGCTGATTTCTCAATACGTCGCAAGCCTGAAGTTTCCAAAAAGCGGAAAACGGAGTTACCAACCACAACTAGCATATTCAATAATTCGTCGAGTAACTCGAGCACGAGCACTTCGTCTACAGTCGCTGAACCGATGCAACGATCGCGGTCTGAGAGCACATCATCGTCAGGAACCAAGTCTCCTAGAAAACCGTCTCCGCTTGGTGCTTCGCCACCCATCACTGCCGCCGATCTTGCGAAACCCTCTAAATCTCTCTCACAAACAGTCGAGAATTACGACGAATATGAGCTTCGAAAGATGGCTAAGCGGTTTAAGACTTTATACGAAGAGTACAAGAAGTTATACCATGATGTCAAACAGTACGAACAACTGAAAGAGAGCTCGGTTAAAAAGCAAGCTCTGCCTCAACAGCAAAGTACAATCGCAAACGAGCATCAGTACCTGTCTAAAAGAGATCGTTTATTGAAGTTGCATCATAAGCTAGAAGGCTGGAAGACTGCATTATGGCGTGCAGCTCCTCAATTCGCTCGAGCATGAATAGTTTTAAAACACGATTATAATCTTATGCTAAAAGTTCTGACCATGTTCACGAAAATTGTCTTTTTCCTTTCAATTTGTTTTTCGCACTTGGTACTTGTTCTTTTTCTGAAACGGTTTAATGATTTTTTTTTGTTTGCAAAGCTAACGATATCAACATACAAGCAAAAGCGTTTTTTGCATTCCATCTGTTTTTTCTTCTTTCTTCTATTCTATTTTTCTATTTTGGTTAAATACTTCTTCTCTTAATTTTTTTGAAAAATTGCTACTGTTTGGTTTATTTACTTCTTACATTTACTTAGCGTTCAGTCTAAGTAACTTTTTGATACTTTCCACGTTTACTTGCATTAATTTATGGATTTGGGACCGGATTCTTTATTTTTTTGTTCATCTTTGATACACAACGTATTTCTTCTTTCTTTACCTTTCACATTTTTCTCTCTTCAGCCCTTTTTGTGTCATATTTTTTTTGATTTTGCTGTGGTATAATTCTAATACGAGATTTTGAGTCAAATCATTTAATTTCTATTCTTAACTAGTTTCACTCTCAGTAATATATGATCACAACATAAGCAATTTCGCCTTATTGAATTTAAATGCGGTAAAAGACGACCTTAGTAATTTTTCTCAGCTGATCTTACTCGAAATTATCCGAGCCGAAGTTTTGTGTGCGGCCACAATAACTCGTTACTGGAAAAACCTAACTGATTCTGTACTGTACTCCACTCTGGAAGTGAAGTAAGTATGTGACTTGCGTACATGCGTACAAGCGCACTAAAAACTTATAATAACTTAGACCAATTTTCGAACAATTAAACGCTAATGAGTACTTTGACCAAGAAACAAAACTAAACAAATGCTTTGTAAAATGAACAATACGAGTATTTTTTTTTTCTTTTCTTGCGCGGGTTGAAGTAAAAAATTTTCCGTAACCGAGCTATGACTTTTTGTAAAATGAAAGTAACATTTTTCTTTTTTTTTTTTCATTTTTTCCGTGCATGACTTCGACGAAGCGTTTCTACAAAAGCAAATAACTAGTATCAAATGTCCGAAATTGTGCGGCTTTGTCGAGTCTAGTCATTAATGAAAGCTTTATTGAAGTAAAAAGAAGTCGAGCCAGAATTTCAGAATCGGCACTATTTAAACGACACGCTTCAAATTAGCTTATATGTAATCTCATTCTCTAAACAAGCTGAGCATATTTTATTTTTATGCAATTTAAATTGCGGTACGTAACATTTATTGCGGAAAGTGTCAGATCAAGAAAAAGTTATTTTTTTCTCTCTTTGTCGGATTACTCCGTCTTATCACGAAATCTTCTATCTGAAATTAACGCCTGGGTCAAGAGAAGTATCCGGTTCGTACCATCCACATCTGGTTAGGGTAATTCTTTAAGTTAGCAGCCCAGAAAGTTACTTGAAAGAGTTTTTCCGGTAATAAAATTCTCGGATAAGTAAGCCGAAAGCAAAAGCAGTTGAGAAATATTCGCTTTGGTTTTTTTGAGTCGAATGAATGCAGAGCTCAAAGTACAATTAAGGTTCTGCTTTAAGCGAAGTAGCCGTGCTGTAAACAGCAATATAGAGTTTTTATATTATGGAGAACTGTTGGCTATCGTCTGCAGAAAAATGTTGCCGATGTATTGTAGTGATAAATTTCATCGTCTTTCAACTTCGTCTTTATTCAGTGTCTACTAAAATTAGTATGTAGTGCTGTAAATATGCTGTAAATATCTTACTTTTTCGTTTGTATTTCTCAGAAACCAGCGACGATATTGAAAGAGAGTTTTTATTTGCAGAGCTGTGCCTGCACCACATGTGGGGGCTGTAGCCTGAACTTCCTTTGAGGCGCATACTTTAATAATAATGACAAATTCCCCATAAAATTCAATTTAGGATATACTGCAATTTTAATGGTTGAAACTGACGTTTAGAGACCGAGGCAACTTGATGATGACGAACTCAGTTGTGGCTGCCATACATCGACACAAGTGCACCGTTATATTGGTCTCTTTCCCAGTCTCCAGGTTTCTTATGCCCGTAAAAAGAACCAAGGTAAGAAACAAAAACTGAGAAAGAAAAGGCCGAAACTCTAAATGTTTTCTTAGTAAACGACTTTTGAGTTTTTCCAAGCCTGAAAACGCAGCTTTGAGTGGTATGACAAGTCTCAAATGACATTTCACATGTCAGAAGCAATTTTATCAGCTGTCTAAACCAATTATGGTCTACTTAAGCTCCGAAACACTGACTACTTACCTCTGGGTATATACTTTTATAGAATCCAGCCTGCTGGAAGCGAGGTATAATCAACCTAATGACCGCATATCGGCTAGTGTGATAGTACTTGGCTGACTTTGAAATGTATTCGACGGCAGCTGGAAAACTTATCAACGGATATCTAATCAGTGAACAATGGCTCTGTCCTACTCGTTAAAAGCTAAAAATAATTCTACAGAGCAGCTTTGACATTCGCTTTGTGCCAAACAGAACAAACTCAGTAGTATCCGGTTTTAATTTGTAGACAAAATTGGGGTCGATTTTTGAAAATGATCAAGCCACAATGGGAAAACGAGCACTTAACTGGTTGTGTCTCAGGTGATGAAAGAAAGTTAAATGAGTCGACTTCTGACGTCCATCGATTTCGTACAAGTCTAGATACGGGGTACCTACGCCAGTTTCGCCAATCATGAGGTAGAGAGTAATTGAAAAACTTGACCAGGACATATGGCGAATCGGTATCGTTCTACATATCCTTAAAGAATTACCCGTTGCGTTAAAAGAAGTCACGAACGAAATACTGCTCAGAAAGTTTTCGCTCTTGTCGCATATGCATTTGTCTGGAACGCGTCTGACATGTATACATCTGACAGTTTTTTAACATCAAGTTGCCTTCATAGATTGTATAAAGGTAAGAAAATCTTCTAGAGAAGTCATCCATCAAAGAAAATGCGTGCTCTCAATCATATCCAAGTTGTGATAATTCATTTTATCTAAAAGTTCTGACACATGTGAGTACAGTTTAATCTGCCTCATTTCTGGAAATTGTTGAAATATATGTTTATAGCTTCATCACACCTTTGGTTATTAGCTAATTTTTGTATATTAGTTCAGCAACATATTTTTTGCCCATCTCACTCAACTGTATAGCTGCAACTAGTACATGCAAGAAGTTTCAGCATTTTATTTTAGCTGTTGGACTCCGCAACTTCAGCTTGCTTTTATGTTGCGAGAGTTTAGCTTGCCAAATACTTTTTCGTTTGCTGTTGTTTTTTAGGATGTAGGATGTTGTTCATAGAAAGATTTTTTCCCGTACTAGTACGGAATATTCTGTTGTTTTTCAATTCAACGACCTCAACAAGCTGTACAATCACTGTGTTGGAGAGAATCTACGTACAGACGATTTAACTAGGCTGACAACAACGTGAAAAAAAGGCATAGAATCAGAGTACTTCAAAAACTCAATCCATATACTTAAATGATCGAGCAATTAATTAATTGCGAAAAATAAAGAAAAAAAACATCTTTATTGAAACAGAAGAAAGAGAAAATGAACCATATAGAAGCAACGTAGAATAATGATAGATATGACCCCACGGTAGAGGTAATGTCGAGAACATTGTAAAACCCCGTAATTTACCGCTAAATTCTATAATTTATTGCCAATAATTGCTAATCTACAAGACATTGTGGTTGTTTCATGCTTCTAACATAAATTTTGAAAGCAACTGTTTTTTAAGGGAATTTCCTCACTGAATAGGCCATTCCTTAAATATTTATATATACAAAAAGGCTTAAATTTTTTTTTTTTTTTTTTTTTTTTTATCTTAAGGGCCATTTATTAGGCATATACATACATAATATGGCTCGGAGACAAAAGAGCATAGAATCTGACTACTTCACTAACTTAACTGTAAC
>JAJLXV010000139.1:0-40078 GCA_030571435.1 Myxozyma mucilagina | reverse complement strand
TCTGTGGAATATTCGAAAAGGTTATAAATATTATATATTATAAATTATATCTGTGATATATTCTGACCGGATCATCTGCAGTCCCAAAATTTCGGGCCAAAAGTGAGATCAAAATAAAGTTTTCTCAGAAAACCCTTATTTTTCTTTTCCCGGGTGACATCCCTAACATCAATACTCTACATAAAATAATACTTATTTCATAAAGATTCCATTTAATGCAAGAAACTGATTACACTGTTTTTAAGAACTCAATGATCTTAGTTATAAATCATTGATATCCATTTCTTTTCCCAAACTCCGCTGTACACAACCTTCCAAAATAGCAATCATTTCTTCCAACAATTCCCATTGACTCTCCTGTAATGACAATATTACCCACTTTAGAAGTCCCACTGTCAAGTGTTTATTTTCCATGTTTTCAAGATCAGTTGGAGTAAGAGCACCACGATTCATTCGTTCTAAAAACATCCTTCCAGACTCAGCCGCTATTGCCCATTCTTGCTCTTTCATGGATGTGCCGTTTGCATAAGATGACCTTCGCCGCGATGTGTCAATCTTTGATTCAGGACCACATCGACAGTAAGCATATGCCCAGTACACTAAGGTGCAATGAACTACCATAGCAGCTCTATGAACAAAAACATCATCAATCGCAGCATATCCAGAGGGTGTCGCTGATGTGCCAACCGGGGTCATTTGAAAAATTTCAGGTGACTCGTCGCCTAGCATCAATATCTTGTGCAAAGCTTTTAGTGAATGAAAAGCAGCTTCATTCCCGCTTGCAGAATGTGCCCACTCATACATGTGACGCTTTGAAGCCTGGACATCTTGTTCTAGCGTAGAACGTCCAAGAACTCTCTTATCACCACAAAACACATGCAAGTCGTATCTTGCAACTCGCATACAGATCTGAGCCATATGATGCAGTAGTACGAACATTGGAGCCATATCAAACTCTGAGTACGTACTTGATGCCACGCTCGCCGTGTCAGACACAGTTGCAACAGCTGCAACTGCCAGCTTTTGCCGGCGCTGAGCTACATAATCCGCAAGCCAAAAATCGTAAGCTCGAGCTAACGTTGATTTCCAGGTATCTCTAAAAGATCCCCATCCTATGGAGGAAACCTGTAGAGCCTGATGTGACATCTGAATAGCTAAAGACATAACACCGCATAAAAGTACATGTCGACCTAGACTATCCACTTCAACTGTCTGTTTGTTCAAAATTTTTTTTAAAGCAACAAGAAAAGGCACCGGTGGTTTGCTTAAGAGCAATTTTCTTTGGTCATCTGTCGAGTCCCACACAGCGTCGTCACAAGGTAGTGATAATCGCATTTCATGCGCATACATCAAAATACTGTGGCCAAAAATCATAGAGTGGGTAACGTCCATAATAAAAGCTACAAAAACGGCTCTTTTGATGGATTCTGCCTCTACCCAACGCACCCATGTATGCTCATCCCCGTCGCTTGGTACTGAAGTTGCTGTGTTGTCTTGTAACGTCGACCCTCGTCGTATCAATTGCAAAGTGGCACCATGGTGAATATGAGCTCGCGCATGCAACTTGCGGCTTGACAGCATTTTTTCGTAAATCTCCAAGAGAAGTAGGCTTTGTAGTACCCAAGCTTTGGGAGGATGAAAGTCAGGAGAACCAAATATTATCCATCTTAGTGGTTCTGCGATTTGCTCCGTGAAGTGTCTAGCACGTACATAAGACCCACCAATAAGTATCATTGCAAGAAGTAAAGGAGCCGGTGATTGGTCAACCTCAAATGAACGTCGGTGAAGTATAGGAAATTGGAAATGAAACTTCTCCCAGTATAAATCCATGTAATGGCGAATTTTCTCCATGGAAAACTCTGGATCATTATCCAAAGAAGGAACAAGTTTCAGTAATTCGTTCCTTTTTGCATCAGACATTATTTTTGAATGTGAAAACTGAGGAGGAGTGGAAAGCTGCGAAATGTCAAATACTGGCGATTCCAGAAAAGAATTGAAGTCGGTGGGCGCAAACAGGTTTCGATTACTGGAAAGCATACCATCAGAAAAAAGCCAATCAATTAAATCAGTTGAAGATGACTGGCTAGCAGCATTGAAGTTCGAGTGCATAGATTGGGAAGAACCATGCACACTGGCTACGTCACCATTAACATTCATCGTCAACACTTGCTGCTGCAATGGCGACTCCAGATTCATATTTATGACCGGAAGCAAGCTAGAAACTTGGCCAGGGCTGGCAACAGAGTATCCTGTCTGATTTGAAACTTGTTGCTCAGTTTTGAAAGACTCAGAGTCTTTCATAGAAAAATCTTTCAAGGAGACATATTCCGCAGGAGATTCTATTATTGGGTTAAGCGCCGTCGTTTCATTCGTCAACGTCATCTTTTTAGGGGACTTCATTCCTTGTTTATCTATATGCAGCTGCATTGCTATACTTTCAGACGCGGGAGAAGCGGACAGACGATTTGTTGGATCGTTGACATCGACGTTTGAGCCTCGCCGTCGATGCCGGTCTAAATGGCGAAGTCGAAGATCTTCCCGCACGAAATATTTCACACATCCTGGCCAGGTACAAGTAAAAATCTGTTTAGGAGAATCTGAAAAAGTATAAGTCAGCTTAGTATCCCCAGAAAACGGAAAACGTAAAGAGTTGCAAGCATCTTACGATTCAGCTGATGTCTTCCTAGATGCTCCAGTCTTGTAAAGCTTTTATCACAGCCGGGCTCGGTGCATGCAAACGCTTTAGCCAACCCTTTTCGTGATTTAGCTTTCTTTTTCTTTTTCTGCTGCGGTGACGATGCGCTGTCCCCGTTGGTCTCGCTCTCGTTGACCGTCTCATTGGGAAGAGCTCGTTTGTCGGGTGAATTGTGTGTGGTTCCACCGCCATAATCAGAACAAGCAACAGCATTCACACCAGAAAGATTCGTCGATCTGATTGCACTTTCGCTGGCGGAAATTACAGTAGGTGACGCATACAAGGAATCCAAAAAATCCCCACTCATGATTATGTTCTGGTTGCTAAGTTAAATGGACAAGCACCATTACGGACCAGCGTGGGATGGCCAAATAACCAAAAAGTCAAACTGAGTTTACTTATTATCTAATAAGCAAAATAGTTTTATTAGCAATTCTCAAAAATGTTCAAAGGAAAAAAGCTGTGTCTGCTCCACCAACTGTCGAGACTTCTAAAACTCAGAGGCGACAAACCCCGCATCAGAAGTCTCGTTACTATTCTCCGCCTTGTCTCAACCCCATTTTTCATATCTAGGCTTAGGGCTTTTTCACGTGAGACTTTATGACTGTATCACGTGAATGTCATGCTTCAGAAGCGGAAAAGCGGAAATACAATCGAACCACGAGGCCTTGAAAAGGCTCACAAAATGCTTCAACAAATATCCAAATAAGGCCTTTTTGGGCATAAAATGTCTCCGCCAATAATTAGATCTACTAACGGGTCTATAGGAAGTGAATTTGGTGCTAAGGCGATGTATTCCAACATGCCCTCTTCCCACTTTAAATAAATAGCAGGAAGTACACATATAAGAAGTATACCTTCTACAATCACTAACTCGGCGTGTGGCTAATAGATAGAGAAGTGTGGACTTCCTCAGTTTGTCTCCAACTTGTTTCTGAAACGTCTATGAAATGAAATTAGATATAGCTAGAACCACGTTACTAAATCTAAAATCTCAGACTGATTTTTAAAGCCAAACACTGATTCTGTTAATTTTGTAAGTAAATTAATATAACATTGAGCATAAGGAAAAGTAGTATTGTAAAAACAGATCCGACTACAGCTTAATAATTTTAATATCCCATAACCAGCCTAAATGCCAACCCTCGCAGATAAAACAAGAAATATATGTACATTCTACTTTGTAGATTCCTTGGGAACAACAGAGTCTTCCGTAGTCATATTCTCAAGTTGGTGCGCGATTGGCTTTTCCTCATTTGCAGCATCACGTAGGTTCATAGCATGCTCGAGATCGTGAAGTTCACGTCCCCCGTGATATTTTTTGGCAAAGTATAAATCAAGCTGCTCAAGAGTCTTTCCTTTAGTTTCCGTGAAGAAGTACAGTGAAGGGACAAAGCAAGTGTTGAAAACACCAAGAATGATGTAGTATTTCCAGGAGATCCGCTCTAAAGCAGTGGGAGAGATCATGACAATCAAGAAGTTGAACATCCAGTAAAACACACCAGCTAATCCCATACCGTGTGTACGACCTTGCACAGGCAAAATCTCGGCAGAATACATCCAAGAAGGTCCAAGCCAACAGGTGGAGAATGTTGCAAAAAAAATGAAGATGAAGGATACGATTGCAATACCATAAGATTTGGCCTCAGGTGTTCCGGTTTCAGGGAGATTGGCGTATAACCCTGCAACGATATAAAAGCAGACTGCCTGAAGTCCAGCACCAATCATCAAAAATGGAAGTCGACCAAATCTATCGATTGTGAAAATAGGCTACACAAAGTTAGTAGATGACATATAAGCTTAACCTTCTAACTTACAATGAGAGCAAAAGTCAGTGACACCACACTAGTGAGACCACCAATCCACAAAGAATCAGAACGAGAAACACCGATAAAGGTAATGAGAAGCGTGGGAACGTAGTAGGTAACAGAATTGACACCACTTAGCTGCTGGAACATGTTGATAGCACAAGCCATGACGACGCGACGACCGTTCTGAGTGGGGCCTCCTTTGAAAAGAGTCTTGAACCACACCCAGCCAGACATATCTTCAAGCAAAGCGATTTCTTCAATTTCTCTAAGAGTCTTTATGACATGTTCATCATCAGGCTTTGATCCCTTTCTGAGCCAGACTAATACATTAGCTGCTTGTTCCATTTTTCCGTTACCAACGAGCCAGCGAGGAGATTCAGGTAAGAACGGCACAAGTACAGCGGTCATAAAGAAAAAGACAATCTGGAAGAGAATGGGGAACTCAAAAGCGGTTGCAGTGTTGTTTGATCCAAACCCATAATTGATCCATTGAGAGAGAAACAAACCAAGCGCACAAAGAGTAAGTTCAATAGACATGAGCATTCCTCGGTTATGCGCCTCTGAGGTTTCTGCTTGCCAGATACCAATTGTGGAAGTGAGCTGACCAACTCCGATTCCACCAACGATACGCCCGACAAGGAGTTGAGCGATAGATTTCGCTGATCCTTGCAAAATTGCACCAACAGTTCCAATTAAGCATCCAATCAAGATGACACGCTTGCGACCAAGTTTGTTACCAAACATCATACAGGAAATAGCACCGACAGCAGCACCCACGTCATAGATGGCAGAAACAGTACCAAGCAAATTTGAATCGGGATTGTTAAAGGTAGAGATAAAATAAGGAGAAACGATTACACCAGAAAAAACACCTTGGTCATAGCCAAAGAGCAGGAATCCAGAAGAGCACGCTGCTGTAATGAGATACTGCAGCGGCATACCGCTAACGGAGCGCAGAGGGTTCCAGGTGGTTGTGAACCGCATGATGGCAGCAGATACACAGACGGGTTTGTTCGATGGCAGCAGAATTTACAGCGAAACAGAGAAGATTTAAGTAGATGGAAAGGAGGGGATGCAGAAGAGACAGGTCAAGGAGGATGTAAACAGTGTAGAGCACCCCACATAAGTCAGGGGTGCGTGTGTTCTAAGCTTTTGATGATGTAAAAAATACGTTAAAAATAGTGTAAAATGCTTCTAGCGAAAGCTAGTCTTGCTGTTTATAAGTTTGACTTGTGCTTAATAGTCTGTTATTAAACACATACCAAAATTGATCTGTCTGCTGGTCGCAAATTGGCCACAAAGTCCCTGAAGCACTCTACACAAAACTAGATACAATTTTGCATAAAAAAATATAATATGCGACTTCCACCGGACTGTCAGAAAAATTAATTTTTCGCTCACCGGCGGATCTGCCCCAAGAACAGATGACTGCTACTGCTCCCCGCTCTATTGCTCTGCGCCCAATGGTCAACCCCGCATTCAGACAGTGAAAAAAGCAACGCAGAGTTATGTGGGGAAAACCCTACACGTTGCAACAAGGTCACGTGCTTCCCCGCATTTTTGAATGTCACTGGGTCGCGGGGCTTCAGCTGGCGAGGACCGCTATCGGCGCGATGACTGCGGCAGACTGCGTCTTCTGCAATATTGCAGATGCAGCAACAGCACCCGGCACAAGCGACAACTTTGTCAATGAGCACAGCTCCACGGTGTTTTTGCAGACAGCGACATTTGTGGCTTTTCTCGACCACCAGCCGCTGGTCTCCTCCAGCGCACATCTGCTGCTGGTGCCGCGAACGCATTCTGTGCGTGTATCGGACATGCCAACAAGCGAGCTGAATGACCTGGGCCAACTGCTGAAGTTGCTTGTCTGTGCTTTGCGCGACTGCTTCGGCGCTGAGGACTGCAACATCGTCCAAAACAATGGTCTGTTTCGTGCACCTTTTACCTGCTTAACCCTAGTTGCGCAAGTTGCGAATGACGTCACTCACTCTGCTTTCAGGACCTGCCGCTGGGCAACTTGTTCCTCACGTGCATTTTCACGTCGTGGCCAGGCCCTCGCTACCTGCCCCCTCGCACAGCAGCCAGAGCTTGGCTGGGCGTATCGCGTATTCCTCCCTGATTTACGCACGTGGCCATCGGAGTG
Organism: Myxozyma mucilagina; assembly: GCA_030571435.1. NCBI lineage: Eukaryota > Fungi > Ascomycota > Lipomycetes > Lipomycetales > Lipomycetaceae > Myxozyma > Myxozyma mucilagina. Next base: position 33,429 of record JAJLXV010000139.1, on the reverse strand, counting down.
ACCTCGACGACGACCTCGCTCGCCAACAAACCACAGCGCTGCGGGCCTTCTGTTTGCGCGCACTCTCCACCCTCCACCCCAAGCTCTGAACCCTACTCCTACTCGCGTAATGGCCCCTTTCCAAGACAGCTCCCCACTTCACCAGCTTCGATACCTGCTTTATGCATCAATTTGATTTAATTCACTCAAAAATATATATAACAAAATCCGGCCCGAACACTAGACTCAACAAAGAAACAATATGTATACCCCATAATCCAATAACAATACAATAAAATAAAATAAAATGAAATAAATTAATAAAGAACGGTAAAAACGAACGACTGATGCAGAAGCAGCAAAGAAACTCATACTTGTTAAACTGGAAGAAAAAGCAAAATGACACTAAAACGAGTGGTAACAAAAATCAAAACAAAACAACTAACTGGTTCCACATCCTTAAGCACGATGAAATTTTCTTCGACCGCACACATTAATTATTACCGGCCGTCTCCTCCATCATCAATTAGGTTTTTCTTGCCTTCGCAACAATTCGACCCTGTCCGTTACGGTATTTCGATACTCGCTCTCTCTAAACCTACTTGCGTCTATTTTCCTTCTGCTGCAGCTGGTGATGAACTCACGCCAAGATCCGACGGCAATGCATGCTCCTGCACATACTGCTTCGCCCATTGTCTGGATAATATCGAGGCTGCATAATAAGTAAGCAAGGCACATCAGTCTTTAACAGGTCACTATTACTCACCTTTCATGAATCTCTTTCCCGCATATTTCTTGAAGAATGCATCGTGTCTGACTGGCTGCACAAGATAATCAATCATCAAATGGCATACCGGCAGAATCTGCTCTTCTGTGTAACCTCCTGAGTAATGTACCAAATTACGATCCTAATTCAGTCAGTATTCATTGTTTGTCTCTGCATAATTTGATTCACTGACCCAAGCTGGTCGATCCAGAATTAGTCTCGAAAGATACATAGCTGTGGCCGCAATGCGTGAAGGGACGTATTTCAAAAATCTATAATCAAGCAGTCCAATCTCCATCAGATATTTCGCTACTGTACGAGTCTCAATGTCGTAATTATCGGCCTTTGAATTTCGTCGTAGGAAGTTCATTGGATTAGGATACGACAGGTCGTAGTTCAAGACTTGCAGAATGAATGTTTCCGCCCGCAGAATTTCGTCCTCAGAGTATCCACTATCTGCAACATAAACAAAGTTATTGATTGATGGTGAAAAAACTTCCTCGTATTTTGCTGCAATAAACATTCCTGTGAGTCCCACAAGCTGTAATTTATCAAGCGTCACAATTCTTAGTGACAGAAATCTATCAACGATATTGACTGCTAAGAATAATGTTTCTGGTAGCAGTCTAAATTTAACATGAACCTCCACCAGCCAATCTATCAATATATCGCGCATTTTCCATTGCAGATCGGTTTGTTCATCCATATAATGCGGATTCGGCATAGTTCTCACTTCAAGCTCTGCCATATAATCGAAGATTTCATTCACGTACTCTGCGACCATTGTGGGGTCGTCCATCTCATCCGCATCGAGATCATCCCAATCTTGCTCGACCACAGTCTCTCGCTCTGCTGCAGTGGCTGGTCGCTCATGCGCCTCGACAAACTCTTGCTCATCGGTCGCAGACGATGCAACTACTGCAGTCTGACCAGATGAGTTCGGATCGCAGTTCTCTTTGTTAGATTCTAAATCCCGTTCGTCCTCCTCTTCGTCTTCCTCGATAGAACTTTTTTCTCGAGCGTCGCGAGCTCGACTCGGCCTAGTTTGTGCACGTTGTGCAATAGCCGAGGCATCGAGAACTTTGAGAGGAGCACGTCTTTTACGCGTAGCAAGAGTGTTGCTTGACGTGTTACTTGTGGCCTGTTTTGATTGTAAAGCTGTGACTCCTTCGCGTACAGTCTTAGATTTGACATTTGTTGCAAGCGCAGTCTTTGCAACTTTAATTTTTCCTTTGGCGTTATCTGTTCCGTTCCCATCTTTGTGTACATTACTAACATCGCCCAACGCAGCGCGTTTACGCGTGTTAACGACACCTTGCTTGGACGCGAGCGCCGTGGAAGTAAGTTTAGTTGGACCTTCAAGAGCCGCAGACTTTGCACGCGTCAGTCGCGTAGTCGCACCGACTTGATTTTCATCATGGGCGGTCGCGGCTGATATTCTAGTAGATCGTCTCTGAACAAAGAATTAGCAACATATCGCAAAGTTTTTCGATTACAGCACACGAACGTGCGTGTATTCAACATGAGAGACGCGTCGAACTCAAAGGAGGTCACTCACTGTGTTTGCCATTTTATTTTTATCTTCGAATAATACTTTTGTGAAATCAATCGCAACAGGATAGTCAATGAATTGGGGCTCAGAGGCAGAATGAAGAGACGCGATCGATCGAATACACTGCGGCGAAGTCGACAATTGCAGACTAAAGAACTGTGAGTAAATTGTCAAACAGTTAAAAGATCAGAAGACACGCATTTCACGCGTTTGAACAACGTAAGATGTTAAACAAATAGAAGACTCACCTAAATACACGATGCAAGGAGCTATATAATTAGACTTTAGAGACAAAGAAAAAGCTCATTCGCGAGTCCACGTTTCTTTTCGTTCTCTGGAATAAGCGCGATAACGCAAATAAAGAAGCTATGCTGAGACGTTTGGTACGCAGACCGTCTCTTTTTTACAGCTCAAAAGAAGGAAACTGATGTGGTGGTGAAAGTTGTTGTGGTGACAGCTACAATGTGTGAAGGGACAAAAAAGAGTTTTGTGCCTGCGGTTTTTCGGAATGTTTGGACTCGTCGTCATGCCAATTGTCTCTCTATTTATTGTTACCCGAATCGGTACTAGCGTCAAGTAGGTGGCTTAAAGTAAGTGGCCTGTGGCGCCCTTTTTCTGAGCCGCACAAAAGTTTGGATAAGGTTTAAAGAAAAAATTACTGATGATTGAATAATTTGATGGTCATACCAATAGAAAGACAAAATGTCAGAATATCTTGTGCTATTAGCACAAGTACACGAGTCATTTAGGAAGGCTGAACTGGAGTCACTTGCCGTACTTGAGAATATTAATGTAGACCTCAGTGGTCACGATGAGAAAGTACGTTAACTACACGTGAATTACTATACGGCTGCTAATACTCCAGACACTTTTTTTATACGTTACTCTGAAGAACGACGATGAAGCGAAACGGTTAGTTCAGAGGTCTATTTTGGCTCGCGCGGTTTATGAGGTTTGGGGAAGGGGAGATTCATTGGAATCTCTGCACGTCAACGTGCAACAACAGTCCTCTACTAAGTTTGAAAGTAAGATTCAAGATATGCGGGTTGACCTGTCATTAACCAAAATCAGAGTACAAAACACCTTCCTTTAAATTTGATTTCATTAGTCACCGAGGATCGCGAACGAAAGCAGAACAGCGGGAAGTGTTTGAGAGCTTTGATTATCTTGGTTTTGAAGGACCTATCAAGATGAAGAATGCAGATGAAGTATTTACAATCATAGAGGAGTACGAACCCGCAATTCACTCAAATACTGACGCTCCTATTCTGAAGCATATTTTTATGGGCCGGTTCATCGGTGGAAGTCAACGTGATGTGGTTGATAAATATGATCTCAAGAAAAGAAAATACATCGGAACTACATCATTTGATGCTGAATTGTCGCTGATATCGTGTAATATTGCGTTGGCTACTCCCGGATCAATTGTTTATGATCCATTTGCTGGTACGGGTAGCTTTCTTGTCGCTGCTAGTCATTTTGGGGCAATGGCTTTAGGTTCTGACATTGACGGTCGTCAAATTCGAGGGAAAAAGTCACGGAACATTACAACAAACTATGATCAATATAATCTCAAAAGTTTCTTTCTTGATACCTTTGTCGGCGATTTCACTCATAATCCTATTAGAGAGTCATTTAAGCTTGACGCAATTGTTTGTGATCCTCCATATGGAGTGAGAGAAGGCCTAAAGGTACTCGGATCACGAGATACTGAGAGATATGCGGATCGATTACCCACAATCTTACCTAGTGGAGATGTATCGCATTTGCGACCCGATTACATTCCACCCAAGAAGCCGTATCATTTTGACGCGCTGTTAGATGACTTACTTGAATTTGCGGCTCGTAATTTAAGAGACGAAGGACGACTTTGCTGCTGGATGCCTACTGCGAACGAAGACTACGGAGAGAGATTAATCCCAAGACATGATGAGTTAGATTTGATTTCTAACTGCGTGCAAGAGTTTAACAGATGGTCGCGCAGACTTTTGACGTACACTCGAAAAGCGCGAACTGGCCACGAAAAGGTGACTCAAAGGGAGAAAAAGGTCTACAATGACGAACAATTTCGTGATAAGTATTTCAGAGGGTTCTCGAAGGCAAAAGATTAGATTATAAATCGGTTTGGGAATGGAGTTACGGATGCTTTGTTTTTGTATATAAACATGCGGCTTAGTATGGCGCAATAATGTAATCCCAAAACAGTTTAGCAAGATTAATTATGCTCGTACTATATACCGTAGTAGAGCTCTGAAACAAATGCCGTGGCGCGAGTGGACGAGTCAGGGTGCAATATTATGACAGCATACCGCTGATTCGGTCATAGCTCCGGAAATCCTTATCTTGAGCTCCCCCGCACTTTCGCAGGAATTAATCCAGCACGTAGCGAGATGATTCCTCAGTGTTTTTCAGACCTTCCGTCATATAATGAACTACCAGATAAGCGTAGATTTTGGCCATATGAACCTGGATCGGCTCGTGAGGGACAGGGAATGACGGGTTTATTGACACCGGAGCATATCGCGACATGTGCTGCTTCAGAAATCAGAACTGGGGGGGAACGTGTTTGCATAACTCTGCCGGTTCAAGGAGTTTCACATCCACTGTTCGGCAGACCTTTAGCAAAGCTCGATGTGAAGTTTATCGACTTTCCTAAAGTGTTTGATGATGAAATTACTTATAATCCTCAATCATCTTCGCAATGGGATGGATTTCGACATCATTCGCAGCCTGTAGGATCTGGGTTCACATCTGGGGTTTCTGATGAAGATGTAGAAAAGCTAGATGAATGGGAGCGGTTTAAATGGTACGGAGGAACTACTGCAAAAGAGATTGCTGAACCTGGAAATACGCGAATTGGGATACAACATTTGAAAAAAGGTATTATCGGCCGTGGAGTTCTACTTGATTATGCTGATTGGGCTGCAAAAAAGGGTATCAAATATTCATGCTATAAAGAGAGACATGAGATCCCGTTGTCATCTCTAAAGCAAATAGTTCAGGATTATAATATTGAGTTGAAAATCGGTGATATCTTATGTGTAAGAATTGGTGCACCCATCGAGTACAAGGCTATGAGCACTGAAGAGAGAGAGCACTTAGCCAAAACACGTCCAGTAATTGGAACAGGAGTTGAGGTCACCGAAGAAACCATTGAATGGATCTGGGATCAGCATTTTCCGGCACTTGTAGGTGATTCGATTGCTTTTGAGGCTTTCCCGCAAACCAGTCCCCAACGATCCATTCATAATATTTGCCTTGCAGGTTGGGGAGTACTTTTGGGAGAGATATTTGACCTTGAGGAGCTATCTGAATTGTGCAAAAAGATTAATCGATGGTCATTTATGTTTGTTTCTGTTCCAACAAATGTTGACGGTGGTGTTTCTTCTGTGCCAAACGCAGTTGCCATTTTCTAGAGTAATAATGCATAGTTCATTTCATAAATTCGCTTTTAAATTCTCATACACGACAAAAATTATAGCACTACTTGGTGCCGCTCTAGCAACAGTCATGCCACAACCTCTATAAAGAACTTTTATGCCTCCACTATTATACATGGATTTCGCGACGCTCCAGAAACCTCTTTGCGACCCGGAATCATTAGAAAGTACTGATTCTGTCTGCATTCGACTTTTCACTGAATCAGCAGGAAAAAGAGAAATATTGTAAGCTATACCTGCACATGCTCCGGATAACATGGCCTCTATCTGAGTATTTGCAGAATCTAAAGCATTTCTACGTGCTCTAAATGCTTGAGAAACGACTTCATAAGCACCAAACCACGCTGCTGAACCACCAGTTTCTCTGAATAAAGTACCCAATTGACCACGCCAGAATCCCGTGAGTCCCCGTTCGCGGTATACCTGAACAGCTAGGTCTATTGCCCCTGGTAGTTTAGCAGAGGTAGCAATTGACCGGGAGTGTATTTTAGGCGCAGTTCTAGTTGATTGTATATGTGGTTGAGATAGCTGTTTGTATAAACCAAGATTCTGCACTTGCATCTTGCATTTAATGAGCTCAATAGGGGTCAAAATAAACGATGTAAATGCACCACTGAGCGCTCCTGAAAGCAACAATGCTGGAATCGGTAACCTCTCAGAAGAAGAATATGCCGGATAAGCCAATTTCTTAATTGCGGATTTAGAAACCTCATAACTGACAAAAAGCGAAGCATTCTCCGCGGCTGCTCCAAATAAAGGCGAAGCGAGTCCCTATTGAGAATTAAGTAAATATCTCACAGGACGCGTAAAAAAATAGATAAATACCCGGTAGAAACCAGACACTCCTTCCGTTTGCCATGTTTGACGAAAGCAATCTATTGGACCAGCAAACTGTAGAGGTTTTGAATCGGGTTGCGACTGTAATCTGACTTTGACAGTGTCAAAAGGATACTCGAATAGTTTTCCCGCGACACCAGATATCTAATTATTAGACGAGAACAGAAAATAACGAAAAATCACGTACAGAGCCAAAACAGATCTCCTTTGCGGAATCAAGAAAGGGAGTTGTGTCGGTCATTTTGAATATGGTGGCATTGTTGCTGAAGTTGATTATTTGAATTTTGTGAATTTTTAGTTTGAGGACGTTTGGGAAATTGGTTTTCAGTGGGCGCTTGAAGGTTATTGCCCAATATTACTCTTGTTTGCAAACAATATTCTGCAACAATCTTATTTTTCAACGTTTTATGAACTACATACAAATTGTCTTAGTTGAGCTCGATAACTTTTGATGTCTAGTTTTAGCCGCTGAAAATTCACCAGCAACCTTAATTGATATCTCAGAAAGCCACATCAAGAGTACTTTCACATATTTCACGCACTAAATAGCGCACACAAATAAAATACCGAAAAGAACGCAGACCATCGCTTTTGATATTATAATTTCTTTTAAAATTAATCATAATTGCTTCTGCGGCTGTGTGTGATTTCGAGGCAATGAAAGCTCTTGGTCGCCGTAAATCTGGACACAAATATCGGTGGGGTGGGATGGGCCACGAGCTCGGATCATACCACCGTACCAATTGTGCACAGCAACAGTAAAATAATACATTCAGTTATAGAAACGGAAAAGCAGAAAAAAAGGTTATGGATAATAATGTACGCGGATATTAGTTGTGAAATATCTGGCAAAGTAAGCTAGTGAATAGCAAATCGGATGTTTTTCCGACCGATGATTGCGTCCGTAATCGCCGGTAACCCCACAGTACTTGATAAAGGCGGGGTCTGGTCCTCTGAAGCAACACAATTCTTTTCAACTGTGCACAGAATGGGTTTTCCGGAAGACAATCTTACTTATCAGGTTCTACAGGCGGCTGCCCGAGGCAATTACGCCGTGCCTGCGTTCAATGTGTACAATGCTGATGCGTTGTTTGGAGCGATTCGAGCTGCGGAGGAATTGAATGCTCCGTGTATGATCGAACTGTTCCCTTGGTCGTTGCATTTCCAAGGTGGAGAGTTTGTTAAGTTTGCGGTTGCAGCGTGCCATTCAGCAAAAGTTCCAATTGCGGTTCATCTGGATCATTGCTTGAAAGAGGAGGATATTGCGATTGCTTTGGAACTACCCTTTGATTCGATCATGGTTGACGCTGGAAGTTCTGATCCCGAGACAAACATTGCGTTTGTCAAGTCAGTAGTTGAAAAAGCAGAGAAGAAAGGAATTACGATTGAAGCTGAAATGGGAAGAATCAATGGAAGCGAGGATGGTTTGCCGTTGGTTGATATGGAAGAATTGTATACTGATCCAGAGTACGCTGCGGAGTTTATGACAAAGACTGGAGCCCATTATTTGGCACCTAGTTTCGGAAATGTTCACGGCCCATATCCCGAAGGTGGACCTTTGAAATACTGGCAATTGGACAGAGTACAGAAAATCAAGGATTTGTGTCCGTCGGAAATCCCACTTGTTCTTCACGGAACCAACCCGATTATTCAGTCATTAATTGACCAGTTGATTAACATGGGCACGCGAAAGATCAACATGAACAAAAATCTGTACGTGCATTACCGCAAGTATCTTTCTGAGAACGCGGCTACTCTTGAGTTGACCAAGTTGCAAGAAGGCGCAGTAGATGCATTCAAAAAAGGTGCGATGGAGGGATTGAGAATCACTCACTGTGACGGAAAGTACGTCGACGGAAAGTACGTTTAGATTGTAGATAGAATTAGATTAATTATACAGCCAAACCATTACCACCTCTACACCATCTATACAAACTAAGTAAACCTCTGCGCCGTCTTTTGCTTTCTTCCATTTCACTTAAAACAACCTCCTCAGGCGGTGAGCCGCCGTACAAATGATTATAAGGAACATGTACATGCCTCCGCCGTTCTTCAAGAGTGTCTATCATCTGTAGAGCACCGCGCATGATTTGTCTAAAGTTGCGCTGATATTCGGTGTTTAGAGTGACAATGCAAACTTCATGTGCGCGAACGATGGTTTCGCATGCAACGCGGACTTCTTTGTCGCCCAGAACGTCGACTATGTAGAGCAGTGTAAAGGAACCTTGCAACATGTGAATGCCAAAAAAGAAAGGAATGAGTCGAAGGTCTTGATCGACTTCTAATATGCGCTTAATGCATTTTGCAAAGTCTAACGAATGTTGAATTACGCTAACAAAATCCTGATCGAGGACCATCGTTGGTGGTAATGAGAGCATTTCTATAGGATCCCAATAGCCAGAGACCAAGATGTGAAGCACATGAGCTAAGCAACGACAGTACTCTTTCCAGATGGACCGTGAGGTTAGTCGGGTATGATGATGTGCAGGTGTATGATTTTCCGGGGTATTTGTGTCTTCGGGAGATAAAGAGGCATGCATGGTGGAGCTGTCGTATTGATCGATGCTGCTCACAAACTCGTCTATTCTTTCACGAAGTTTTGCACGTAGAGGCTCAGTGACTTCACGAGGAGCAGCAAGGGTGTTATTCATTTCTAATTGATGCAAGTCGACTACACCGCCAAGTAAAGTCATAATTGGCAGAAACCAACCCCATACGTCCCTTCCAGTTACGCGATACGAAAGACCCTTTTCACGTCGAGGCTCGAGTGAGGCTGGAAGAAGGTCCATGTCAGAGTGCCAGACCTCGTCGCGACAGGGCCGGTAGAGAGCACATGATTCATGGTCGAGGACTGATATCGGTCTGTTGTAGCAAAGACCCAGGTGTCTATCGACCAGGAAAAGCAGCCACCAGATACGCCTCCGCTCTTCGCGACTCTCTTCAGAGATGGCGGTCGCGGAGACTGCGAGGAGCTTATTCGATAGAGGGGTAGTGGTGCTGTTATTGGGACCGGACGAGTGCGGGATCTCAATGTTGAGTTTGAGAACACGGGCCAGTCCACAGGCGGCATGCCACCACCTGAGCGAGGCGCCCTTGAACTCCGAGGCGGAGGAGATAATTCCGAGGTTGATGTAGGTCATGACGTCGTCGACGGAGCCGTTCTTGTCTGCGTGAACCAGCGGCTCCAGATTCTGTATGGTGAGGCTCAAGAGCCGTGCGATGGTGTCGGTTCGCGAGGTGGGCGTTGCTGTCATGTGGGGATGATCCGAGACATGCGCGGCGACGTACAGAAACGAGTACAGGAGCGCGCGCGAGCACGGCCGCGGCGCACGGTCGACTGCCAGGATGGAGGGCTTCCGCACAAAATGGCCGATGCCGTAGATTGTGTTTGAGAAGTAGACCTCGAGCAGGTCGGCCGCGAGCGAGGGCGTGATGAAGTCCAGCGTCGCGAGGATGGGTGCCAGCACCGGATAAACGCACGTCGACGCCGACTGCTCGTCGGGATGGTGGCCGCGCGGACTGCCAGGCGCCGGCGTAGCAAAGAGCGCCGAGAGTGAGGCCGGGAAGGGCGACTTGATGCTGAGCCAGCGCGGAGTCGGCGCGCCGGGGGTGTGCACAAAGATTGTAGCCGACGCCGACGCCGAGGCTGGTGCCGAGGCGCTAGTGCTGCTGGTGTCACCAGCGCCGGCCGACGCCGAGAAAGACGACTGTCGCACACGCGGCCGGATCACGGAGTGGCCTGCGTCAGCAAAGATCTGGCTCGCATCCGAGACGACGAGCTCGTCCAGGCCGTCGAGGCTGTCCAGCGCCGAATCGAGTCCGTCGACGCGGTCCCCCAGGTAGTCTTTGCTCGAGTCTTTCATGGTCACTTGACTTTGGTGGTACTGCGAAGAGTACCCGTTTGAGACATCTTCCATTGCCGCATCCACTGACGCAGGCGACGACGACGCGGGCGACTGCTGGTGCTGGTGTTGGTGCTGTTGCTGCTGCTGCATTGTCGTCATTGTGGCCATCGCAGGAGCCGTCGAAGTGGGCGAAACAACACTCTCGCGGCTGCCGCGGCGGGCCGATGCGTTGACGGCGTACCTGTGCGAGCCCTTCCCTCGCTTCTTCATCTGGCGCTGGTACTCGCAGCTGATTGCGAGGTCTGCGCAACGGTGACACGGCCGCTTTCCGTCGCACTTGGTCCGGAACTGGTTGCACTGGTCACATGCGCGCGATATCCTCCGTCGCTGGCCCTTTTCTGCTGCTGCTGCTGCTGCTGCACTTTTGACCGCTGCTTGGTGTTGTTGCTGCTGGTGCACATCGTCATCCACCTGCCGCTGCTGCTGTTCCGCCCGCTCAGCTGGCATCCGCGGCACGTGTGTCACGAGCGAGTCGACCGAAAACGTCGACGGCGACAGCTTGACTGGATACGAAATCGTGAATAGATATTACCAAAAAAATTGCCAAAAAATGCAGAGTGGTGAACAGTAAATAATTATCGGGGAGTAGAACTTTAGTCGGCGCGCTCAAAATCTCGCCTTCTCCCGCCCGGCCTTTGTCGACCCCGGCCTTCAACGCGGGGTGACTCGTGACTTGCTATACGATTATGTCAGCTTTTGTGGAGTCAGTTGCCGGGGGTTAACTCCGATTTACCCAAGCGGTCTTTACGCTCTCTTCCTATCCGAACGAGTGCTGATTTAATATTTTAATCAAACAATAGAAATATGCTGCTATCAGTTAAATGTGCTGGTTGACGAGCTAGAGGAAATCCCAGGGTGTTGTTCAGGTGTTGAGTTGATCACAGCTGGCGTTTGCACCTTCATGCAGCATCTTCACTAGTCAAGCTTTAGGCCGCCATCGAAATCTTGTTCTCTTGACGCCGTCATCTTCTATTCTAAACTTTGACTCAGTCAGTGCTCAATGTACGTATTAATACTTGATCTTAATGCGTGGTCTATAGCAATGGCTTTTGTAGATTTATTAGCCGTCCTGATGACTTGATTGGAGCTGAACAAAGTGAACACCAGGAACACATACAACATATTTCATTAAAATTACATATAACTGCACTACGTAACCTTTTAAAGTACAATTACCATACTCAAAAACCTTTTTTACCAATCTCTTTTCCAACTTACACTATTCTCCAGACCAAAATGTCAAGAAACCAAATCCGGGGTTTACGAAACTCTATTCCCCGGTTGTTCACGAACAAACAGAACAAACAGGTGCAAAGAAAAAATCTGTTGTTTAAAGTAAAAGCGCAATGTTGGGGAAAAAAAGCTTGTTTTCGATATAGCCGGTCCGCGTGTTCTGGGCTTCAAAGACTGTGGTCAATAGGGTTTTCGTATCGATTGTCGGCCTGTCAACGTCAATTGGCGCTTAGCGTTTAGAGATGGATCTCTAGACTCTGTTCTTTTGTATGCCCGCCCGGCTTTTGAGCAACGCTGGAATTTTTTTTGAACAATTTTAATGACAGAGATTTTTTATTCTGCAGTTAAAATTTTTTTTCTTTTATTTTCAAAGTAAATTTGATTTTAAACTACGGATCTAGTTACTAGCATTTGGTGTTCACTGTTTAAACTTACCAGTTTTGTAAGTAGATTGATATTTCAGTCTCTGAGCAAACTGTTGTTATGCTTTATAGCTACTCAGTGCTTTTCTATGATATAAACCAACAGTTTTATGTATTTTCTATTTTTTTCTGATATTATTATTGTATATTTTTATTTTTAGGTATTTACTCTTTTTCAATTAATACGGTTGCCTGTTATGTGGCCTGCTTATGTATTTTTTCTTCTACAATATCAAGGCAAAAAGGCAACACATTATTACGACAGATTTGTTGACAATACCTATGATTTGTGAATTACAAGGAAAAACAAGAGCGATAGACTTACTCGAAAATTACTACAGTCTGCCTTGCATCCCGTTTACAGCTTTGAAAGAATTTTGGAGCAATTGGATTTGTATATTAAATTGGCATGTATAAATAAGAAAATTAATTAAATATAAAGACAAAACACCATTCTAGTAAAAAAAGAGAAAAATAAATCACAACTCATCATCAACAATCATAACCTTAACAGACTTGCTCTTCGGATCCGCAGAAGTTTCAAAGGCCTTCACAGCGTCTTCTAATTTAAAAGTATGAGTGATAATTTTTTCAATACCAGCGACGAGGTTGGAGTTGACGATTCTAATAGCCTTTGGCCATTGGTTTGCGTATCTGTACTGGAACTTGAGCTCGATTTCATTGACGGAAAGAATCATAAAGGGGATTTCTTGTGTAGAGGCACCAACACCGATGCAGTGACATACACCTCGGAATTGTAAAGCGTAGATACCGGCGTGCAAGGAAGATTGAACGCCAGTACACTCGAGACAGACACGAGGACGGATGTTTCCACCTGCTGCAATAATGCGGTCTGCGGTTTGCTCGGGTGTGTCTGTGCGGTTGATGAGGACGCAGCGTAACGAAGGAACAAGGGATTTGGCAAAGTCAAGACGGGATTGGTCGATGTCTGTGATGACGATGGGAGTTGCACCGGCTGCGGCAGCACACAGGGCAGAAATGATTCCAATAGGACCGGCACCGCAGATAAGGACTGGGTCACCTAATGCAAGACCGGCGGTTTCAACACCAAACAAAGCGACGGACAGTGGCTCAAGAAGTGCCCCGAGAGAGTAAGGCATGGCTCCGATAGGGTGACACCATTTAGCAGGATGATTGACATATCTTCGCAGAAATCCCGGAACAGGCGGAGTAGACTTGAAAGCAACATCAGGACATCCGTTGTAATGACCCGATAAACAAGTCGGGCAAGTATGGCAAGGAACACCGGGTTCCAAAGCGACTCTGTCGCCAACAGTAAGATTCGTTACACCCTCGCCAACAGCGACGACGACACCGGCAGACTCATGACCAAGAATATGCTCTTCACGGACAACCATAGTCGGTCCAATACATCCGTGGCGCCAGAAGTGGATGTCGGAACCGCAGATACCAGTCGCGAGAACGTGAACAATCACTTCACCCGCAGCGGGCGTTGCACTCGGCGATGGTTCCGCCGGGGCGGTGTATAAAGCGTGCGAAGGGTTTGTGTAAACCCCGATATTCTCTTTGTCAAAGGTCATTTTTGATATAGTTAAAAAGCAAGTAATATGCAATAACGAAAAGAAAACAGAACGGAACAACGGCGGCGGCGCGCAGGTTGATATCAACTTAAAAAATCCGGAGAGTGGCCGCTACGCCGCACACATGGCGGCTGTTTGGGAGTGAATAGGCGAGAAACAAGCGCCGGAAGACCCCCGCGGAAGCCCGAATAGAGCCGGGATCGGTTAAATAAGTTTGGCGGATGCCCCACGTTATTTGCAGCGCGAATAAAATTGGAGCAGTCCCTGGTGCGGTTTTCTGTTGCTGTGGTGAGGAAACAACACGATAGAAGAACAATGGCTGGATTATTTTCGCTGGAAGGAAAAGTTGCTGTGATTACTGGTGCGTCGCAGGGTATTGGTCTCGCTGTTGCAGAGGCGTTTGCCGAGGCAGGTGCCGATGTGGTGATTGGATACAATTCCCACGGCAAAGCGGACGAGACCGCGGCAGGAATCGCGGAGAAGTACAAAGTGCGGGCGATTGCGCGACGGATTCCCGTTGTCGATGCAGCTACTGTTGAGCAGGTCTTTGCAGAGGTTGTGGAGTTGTTTGGAAAAATCGACATTGTCGTGTCGAATGCGGGGATAACGTGGACATCGGGCGCAGTGCTGGACGCGAAGGATACAGCCGACACAATGGCTGCGTGGAACGACGTGATGAAGGTCAATGTTGACGGAAGTGTTCATGTTGCTCGAGCAGCTGGTGCTATTTTCCGTGCACAGGCTGAAAAGAACCCTGGATCGCCGAAAGGAACTCTGATATTTACTTCGTCGATTTCGGCATACATTGTCAACGTGCCTCAGCGACAGGCTGCATACAACGTCTCCAAAGCCGCTGTTGGATCGCTGGCAAAGAACCTCGCTATCGAATGGGCCCCTTTCGCGCGAGTCAACACCGTTTCGCCAGGCTACACCATTACCGAAATTACAAAGTTCGCCGACAAAGATATGCGCGCTGAATGGGCACAGCGCACGCCGTTTGGCAGAGAAGCTATGCCGCGGGAACTCGTTGGCGCGTACCTTTATTTTGCGTCTGAGGCATCGTCATATACGACTGGTGCGGACATTGTCATTGACGGTGGCTACACTCTTCTGTAGGGGATGGTGAACAAGAAAAAAGTATATTTGTCGTTATGCAGTTGGTTTGTGTTATGCTGCCTGTCAAACCTTGTATCCATCTTTCTGATGACTTTAATTAATTGGCAATTGAACATTAGCGATGTAGCACGAAGGACGTAACAAGTGCAAAACCCAACCCTAGTCACATGACATAAGCAGATTACATAACGTTACAGTCAACTTTATCACGTTCACGCTGGGTTCATGCGCTGGCACAACAAGTACCCAACAACGAAGTTACCAACAAGCAAAAGATGCAGACCGCGATTCGTTCTTACGCATTGGCAGTGGTTCGTCCGCAGATGCGAGCATTCGAAATTAAAGAGAAAGAATTAGTAGAAAATGAAGAGCAGCAGGAGGATAATGGCAACTACGCGCGTTTGGGGCTCGAGATGCTACAGTTGGCGGTGGCGGAACGGGACCGGGCGATGGCGAAGAGGCTTTATGTTCACGCAGTGGTGTGTTTGTTGAAAGCGCTGCCGAGGGATTTGAGTGACGAGGACTCGGATGCGTTGAGGGGTGCTTTAAATTTGGGGGTTCCGGTCAATTCGGACGCGGAGGCGCAGGCGTCGTCACAGGCGTCGCAGTCGTCGGTGGAAGACACAGTGACGATGTTTGTTCGTATGCTGGTCACAGCTGCGATTAGTGCGGTACTTGCAGCGTATGAATGCATTTCTGCGAGTCCGCTAGCTGCTCGTGCTGCAACTGCAGCATTAGGTATAGCGACTGCAGCTGTTCGTGGGTTTGTCGAGGCTCTGGCTCCAGATAAGCAGCAATAGCTTGGTTTCTGTGGTTAGAGAGATGGTCATATATATGTGTATTTTAGGTGTTGTACTCTACTCTGCGAGACGACGCTCAGCAGCAGCGCGGAGATTGGCCTTGACAGCGGCAACGTCGTCGGAGCGTGCATTATGCGCAACAGTGACCTGGTTGAACGGGTTGAGCTCTGATCTGTCGAATTCTTTCTTGATTAGCTCTTTCATTTGGTTCTGGCGCAGTCCGCGGTGCTCTTCGCGGACTTCGGGCATTCTGCGCTCTTCATAGGCGAGCAGAGCGGCTTTGTATCGTCGCTCGGGATGCCTTTCGACGCTTCCGTCTTTTTTGGTTGCGACGGAAGAGCCGCTGCTGATTGCGAGGGCGTCGAGGGCGTCATCGATGTTGCGAGCCGAGAGTGAAAGAGTGTCTTTCTTGCTCATGAAGTCGTCGTTCTTGACGCTCTTTTTGCTGGCAACTTTGTCTGCACCGCGGGTGTTTTTAGGCTTTGCCGGCAGCGAATCCATTTCCTCTTTGAGCAAAGCGTCACGCTCAGCTTTCTTGCGCGCTGCCTCTGCCTTTTTCGCCTCTTCGGCTTCTTTTTTGGCGTTGCCCTTTTTAGATCCTTTATCCCATTCTGCGTCTTCTGCTGCTGCTTCTTTGGCTTTCACTGCTGCGTTTTTGGCTGCCGCGGCGTCTGCTTTGCGCGCCTGTCCCGCGGCCTGAGGTTGTTATTTTGTTAGCTTTGTTTGTGTTTATAGAGATAAGATTTAAATCAAGAAGAGAAATTACACACTTTTTTCGTGTTTTCAGTCTTTTTTCCGCCAGCCATTGTTCCTTTGAAGAAGACCAAAGTCCAGATTGATCTGATCTCGGTTTTCCCTTACCTTCAATCACGTGACAGTTACGTCATCTCCACCTCTGTTCCTACGCTCGTGGATATTGTAGATATAGAGATAGAAGGAGCAGCAATGGACGGACCAGCGAGTCGGGTTGCGCTGAAGCGGATTCTGGGCCGGGCGGGTCCGTTTGTGGACGAGCCGAATCCGGACGCAGCAGCGTTTTTGGCTACGATCAAGATCCTGTGCGTATTGTATTCCTATTGCTATTATATGGCTAAATCTACGAATTCTGTGTTAACTTGGAGACAGGGTCATTGGCGCTGGCGGACTGGGCTGCGAGATCCTCAAAAACCTGGCGCTGTCCGGGTTTGTGGACATCCACGTGATCGACATGGACACGATCGACCTCTCGAACCTGAACCGGCAGTTTCTGTTCCGGCCCGCGGACGTGGGCAAGTCGAAGGCGGAGGTGGCCGCGGAGTTCGTGATGCGGCGGGTGGCGGGCGTGCGGATCACGCCGTTCTTCGGGCGGATCCAGGACAAGGACGACGCGTACTACGCCCAGTTCGGCCTCGTCGTCTGCGGGCTGGACTCGGTCGACGCGCGGCGCTGGATCAACGCGACGCTGGTGGGCCTTGTGCGACCGGACAACCCCGAGTCACTCAAGCCGCTCATCGACGGCGGCACGGAGGGGTTCAAGGGCCAGGCACGTGTCATCCTGCCGACGCTGTCGAGCTGCTACGAGTGCTCGCTCGACATGCTCGGCGCCCAGCAGACCTTTCCCATCTGCACCATCGCCAACACGCCGCGGCTGCCGGAGCACTGCGTCGAGTGGGCGCTCGCGCTGCAGTGGCCGAAGCAGTTCCCGAACACGAAGCTCGACACCGACGACCCGCTGCACATCCAGTGGCTGTACGACACCGCGCTCGCACGTGCCGCCCAGTTCGAAATCGCTGGTGTGACCTACTCCCTCACACAGGGCGTCGCTAAGAACATCATCCCGGCCATCGCCTCCACCAACGCCGTCATCGCCGCCAGCTGCTGCTCCGAGGCGCTGAAAATAGCCTCCAGCTGCAACCCGTACCTCAACAACTATATGATGTACTCGGGTAACGACTCCGTCTACACCTACACCTTCGAGCACCAGCGCAAGCCGGACTGCCCCGTCTGCGGCAACCTCGCCGTCGACTTCCCCACAAACCCCGACTACACCTTGGAGGAGTTTATAGACCATCTCACCACTGTTCAGCATTTACGTGTTAAAGCACCCTCACTCCGCACTGCAGAAAAGAACCTTTACCTGCGCTCTCCGCCTCAACTAGAGTCGGCCACTCGCAAGAACCTGTCTCTAAAACTCTCTGATCTCGTCCGCGACGGTCAGGAACTCATCATCACAGACCCAGCCATTCCATTCTCACTTCGCTTAATTCTTCGCTATGATAACTAACAATTAATGTTCAATTCTATTAACTCTATTAATCCAATTAATAATAATTACTCCTCCGACACAACTGAAACTCCGCTCGGTGTAATCTCCATCGCGACCTTCATAATCTCGCGTCCGTCAATAATCCCCGTCGTCAATATCAAAAACTTCCTTCGCTCATTCTCCTGCTTTGCAATAAACCTCAGCGCTGCAATCTCCGTAAACGTGATTCCTCCTAGAAAAAATATAGCAACTGTGCGTTTTATATCCTTTCGCGCTGCTTGCAGGACCTTAGTCTTGATTGACTTTTCATCCGGTTTCTGGACTTGATCAAACACGTCACCGGGAATATTCCGTAATATATCTTCAGCCCCGCGCCATCCTGAGCCTCCCAATGTCGACAACTTTGTGCCTAGCGCGCGTTTCTGAATAACGTACTGAACAAGACGAATACTCAACGGTGCGTATCCAGAGTACACAAACGCAATATCTTCGGGTTCTTGTTCGTTGACGTCGTCGACTATCAATCGCATTGCTTTTCGTAAACTTGAGAATTGTAGCGTACTTGCATTCACGCTTGTCTTGCTTCCGCGCGGGTATACTAAATCCAGTTTCGACAGAGCATTGAATGTTAAAATGTGTTCGTAGCCGTATTCTGCGTAAATCATTCGTTTGAAATTTGCAAATTCCTTTTCTTTAATTCCGCCTCCTGTCAGACACTCTATTGCCAATAACCTCAGAATAACTTCCAAACTAACTCCCCTTGCTATCAATTCCTCAATCGTAAGATTTAGAGTCGCAGTATCTAATCCCGACGCAACCAAATTCTGCTGAACTTCCAACGCACGATTAAAAAATTCCGTCTTTGTCCGATTCATGATCTCCTCCGCAAGATTGGTATGTAATCGAAGAGACTGATGTTCAGCTTGTAGTCCGCCTAATTTTGAAACAAAGTCTTTGATTTGTGATACAGTCTTTGCTTGGTGACGTTCTTCATAATCCTCGTTGAGTTTCCGTGCAAACTTGTTTAATGTAGTTCCTACCACAGCAAAATTTAAATCTCGAAGAGAACTGTATAAACTATCGTTGCCGTCTAATACGACTTTTCGACTCTTTCGTTGATCAGCTACTGGTGTTGTTGAAATAACCGAAGCTCCTGATGACTGTACGCCTTTTGTATTTCCATTAGTAAACAACGACGCCGGTACTTCTGTTTGTGAATTCTTTATACCAAAAACCTCGTCAATAAGTCCTTCATATGTAAGCTGTGTCATAAGTGGTGTAACCATATCCGCTGCTCTTTCGATAATTACTAATTGGTCAAACGCAGATGTTTCGCCTTTTGCCCATTCGTTGGTCGTGGCGTCTGATGATGAGATTGCTTCTGCACGCATTCGGAGTAATTGATCACACAGATTCTTTGCTCTTGTGCCT
This sequence comes from Myxozyma mucilagina, assembly GCA_030571435.1. Classification (NCBI taxonomy): domain Eukaryota; kingdom Fungi; phylum Ascomycota; class Lipomycetes; order Lipomycetales; family Lipomycetaceae; genus Myxozyma; species Myxozyma mucilagina. Next base: position 14,141 of record JAJLXV010000139.1, on the reverse strand, counting down.
TTTCCAATTATCCGAGGAAATATTCCGTATTGTTTTTGCAAAGAATTCAACGCTACTGCTGAAAAGTTCACAGTCGTCGGTAACCCGTTTAAATACATATCTTTAAACCCGGAATCAGGCAACTCAATACTCAACAAATCATCCTCCAGCGGTATAAACCCCAGATTCCACTCACAGAGCGCTACATCGCCCAGAACGCCTTCTTCCTCAAACACTTTTTCGACAGAGAGCATTTTCCTGGGGTACACAATCACCGTGAAATCGTACTCGATTTCGGATACTTGCAGCAAGCGCTTTATTTGTGCGCTTGCTGTTTGCGCGTTTTTGATGTCGCCGCGGAGAAGGTAGATTATGGTTTTTTGAGCAGAGTCTTTTTGGGGGCCGTCGTCGAGCCAGAATATGTTATCGACTCCATGTTCCTAAATACTGTTAATATGTATATATATTTATATATAACGAATTAAAGTAGGAATAGGTACTTGTAAGACAGAAAAACGAGCTATATGGCTCAATGGCGCTGATAACGTTCGATCTAAAATCAATGACTTTTTTCCTCGTACCTAGACTTGTTAACATCTAATGCTTGAATGTACTGTAATAGGCAATTCTGATAAGACTTACCGATTCGAGTAATGTCAAAAACGACGCCAATGCATCTGTTTTCAACGACTTTGGATTTATCGTCGGCGGCGGTAACGACATCTTTATACTATTATATACTCAATTTGGCAATTCTATAACCAATTGATTATTACTCTAATCGTACGCATCTGCTATCATCATCTCATCCGCATCCGTCGTCATCGCGGGTCTCGCTAAAATAATAAGGGGTTTGTGTATAAGTACAAACTGCTTACAGCGCTTACATTTAATGTTTATGGGTTTTGTTGTCGCGGCAACTCTACGACGCGCCGCACGAGTCAAAACATTAACTTTGTTCATTGTTTCTTGTGTCTTTGCCGTGTCTTTTTGTTTATATTACGCGTGTTTTTCCGGTGATTTACTGATTAATTTAATATAGAGGGAAGAGATTTGGGGAGAATGTCTGCAAAAGACTCGGATTCTCAGAAATCTCCTTTTCCTTCACTCCGAAAACCATCCACAGCCGCGCAAAAACAACGACCCCGATTCTCAGATATCACAAACATGGCCGCTTCACCGTCTTCTTCCGCGTCAACTCCAGCTGCGAATCATATTAGCACGCATTCTAAACGTGAATTTACGCCGTTATTGAAAAGCGCTGTGCGCAGACGCGTGCCGGGTTCTGCAAATCGAGTAGCCAACGTGCCTGCGCTGCCGGATTTTCAGGTACAGTCTCCTGGATTGCCTGAGGAGTACGCTGAGGGCCCGGAGTTTTCTGTGTCGATGGAGGTGTCGGGGACAAGTATTAAGGGACCTGATCCTGTGGAAGATAGTCAGAGTTATACGCCTGTTATTAAAAAGAATCCTGTGACGGGGGCTAATATGCTTACTTTACGAGAGCAGGAAGCTGTATGTTTAATTATTGATTTGGAGGAAAAAGTGCTAATATAGTAGGCGATTAATGAAAAACAAAAGGAGAATTTTGATCTGAAACTACAGATTTATTATCTAAATCAACAATTGAAAGATCTTACACCAGAAGGGATCCGCAAAGAACTCAAAGAAAGTGCAGAAGCCAAAGCAGAACACGTCAAACTTCGAAATGAGCTTTTGAAACTCAACAAAGAACTAGAACAATCACAACGACAAATTGACGAACTCACAGCTAAAATCGTGAACGATTTAAAACGCGAAACAAATTTATCCGATGAAGAACGCGAACGACTTGAGCGGTTGACAAATGAAAATCAAAAAGTAAACTCGGCATATGAAGAAGCGCAAGAGAAAATTGAACGGCTGAAAAATGAAATGGAGGAATGTAGACGGCAACTTGTGGAAACTGATAGTGATCAAAGTACAATTGATGCATTAAAGTCTGAGATTGAAAAACTTGAACAAGAATGCCGGGTTTTGCGAGAGGAAAATCAAAGTTTACAGCGAGACATTGATATTAGAGATACAGAACTGAATGAGAAAGATAAATTGCTATCAGAAGCAAATTTGCATATTGAGCAGTTACAGGATACCATTGACTCTTTTAACGCCGTCGAAGATTCTGAGAGTAACGAAGCAGAGTTGAAAAATCAGATACTTACTCTACAGAAGCAGCTGGAGGAGTCAAAATCACAAACTCTTGAATATAAAAAGAAAGCAGATCAAGCTATGAGTGATTTCCAAGAACTACTTAATGGTGGTGATGCAAACAAAAGCGTGATTGACATAGCACCATATGAAACCAAAATATCAGAACTTGAACGGATAATCAAATCGAAAGATCAAGAGATTCAAAAGTTGGGAAAACAAAAGAAACATATTGATGATTCAAATTTCCTTGATCAAGAAACTTTTCAACAACAACTGGATGAAGAAGCTGAGATGAAAGAAACTGCACGAAAACGAGCGGATGAATTAGCCAAAAAGAATCGTACGTTATCGAAACAAATTACAGATCTTAAAAAGCAGCTTTTTGAAAAGGAGAGTAAACTTAGAGAAGTTGATGAGTTGAAAGATGAAGTAAAACTTTCTCAGAGTGAATTAGATCAGGTTCGAGCGGAATTAGTAACTGCACAAGTTGAACTCGATAATGTTTTACGAAAAGACAACGAGAAGGCAAATGCAAAGCTTGATGAAATTGAGCAAGAACGTGATAATGCGTTATCTGCACTACATAAAATTAAGCAAGAATTCGATATTTCAAAGAACTTGTTTAAACGAAAAATGGCGACAGCTAGTGAACAATTACAGACAGCAAACAATAAAATTACACAATTGACCTCCACTTCTAAGAATAATGAGGTAATACTAGTCGAGGGACTTCAAGATCGGATAGCACAGATTGAGAAACAACATCGTGCGGAGTTAAATGGTTTAATCACTAAAATACGATACCTGCAAACGAAGATGGAACGGGAACATTGGTATCATAGTGATTTTACATTTATGAAGAAGTTTTTCATGATGCAGATTGGTAGTTTCGAAGCATGGTGAGTCTCTACCTTTTTCTTTATCAGTTCTAATTATTAACAGTAGTGTATAGCAATCAAGCGAATTTGTATATCCTTGAACAAATGGGAATATATCCGGATCATAAAACACGATCAAAAAGACCTACGCTAAAAGCAGTTTCAACAGCGATTATCGCATCGATTCGCATGCGGAATCTTAACGTACAGCATACAGCGTTATTAAAAACAAAGAGTTTATTAGCGAAATCTTTAATTGACGCTAGACGGAATCGCGAGTAAAGTTGATAATGTCTTTGCCTTGTTTGTATTTTACGATTGCGTTAATTTTTTAGTATCGTTGGGTTCTTTTTGATAAGTGGTTGTATTTGTATATAATGAAGAGAATGGGTTATATTATAGGGTTTTATTTGTTTGTTTTATCGTCAGTTTTATTCGTTGTTTATTGTTTGTTGTAGTTACTTGTACTTTTAGTATATTATTTAATACCATATTGCAAAAGATGTATTACTTAATGTGACCTTAAACTTCTTTAGTGCCTTGGAGTAGATCACCGATTGTATAATATCTAAAGAAGCTTCTGTACAAGTTCAGAACTTCACAGGGTTTAGTGTAGAGTCGCGTAGTTACTTTCAGAAAGTTGCAATCGATTCGTTAAAACTAACTATACTTATTTACAAAAAACACATTTTAAATATCTGTAAATTCAAAAACAAATCATTCCTTTCCCTTCATATCTTCACTTTCTTTCTCAATCACTTTTTTTGTACTCATCTCATCATCCTGCTTTAATTCTTCACTTTTTTTAGACGCCTTTTTCATCTTTTGATCATTTAGATTTTCAGCATCGGCGGATCTTGATTGGAAAATTTGCTGTAAATTGTATCGCTTAAATTTTTCAAAATCCTCAACGACGCTCATTCCTACGATATTCTAAGTTAAGACAGAGTCAGCTTCAAACCATTAATTTATAAAGATTAATTTGATTACCAAAGACTTTAGAAATCTTCGAGTACATACCTTGAATGTTTCTACGAGGATTAGTTTGTCGTAGTTTTGCAAGTCGACAGTGTGAGGTGGTCCTACAGCCGACGCGACTAATTTAATAATTTCATCTCTTTTGAGGGTAGTGTGGTTTCGAGACGTAGGTCGAATAGCAAACTAAAATCAAAAACGTATTAATTAAAGCACATTTTCTAATAATCAAAATACGAAAACATACCTTCAATGGTTTTTGATTTTCAGCATGAAAATGAGGAGCAAGTACTTTCTCTGCTAATTTCTCTAAATCCTCTTCATTCGCAGATGCGGTTAATGTAACGGGAGATAAACGGAGGGTGTATCGCGTATCCTTGACTGTATCGTTATAATATCGTTCACAGATTCTGTGGACAAAAGTAACTGGATCAATAGGTTTTCTTGTGCGAATAAAGACCACTTTATGATTAGTTTTGTTGATAGAATTGAAGTAATAGAAGACTTACCGCATTCACAGTCAACAGCTATTGGAGAAAACATTGCAGATTCTGTTTTTTTCTGTTTTAGCCCGTTTACTTCTTTAGCCACTAAAGCTTCGATGTCGTCTTCATCTTCATCTTCAGCTTCTTCTTGAGCGTCTTGATCAGGAAATTGTTCGAGGTATTTCTCCGCTTCCTGTGCCAAATTAGTACTGTTCACCAGTACGAATATAGGTAAGTACCTCTTTGAATAACTCCATTAGTTCCTGTGTACATTGTCGCTCTTTATGTCTGTCACAAGTAGCAAAGACACCACTAGTCCCAGGATGAATAACTGATCCAGATGTCTTGTAGTACTACTGATATAAGTCAATTAACTCGCAAACGTATTAGTGCACATACAGAGGCTTTCTTTGACTTTGCGTTTCCGTCGTCTCTGTTTCCTTTTCGTTTTTGGCCTGCCATTGGAGTATACGATATAGTTACAGATATTGTTCGTTAAAATAAAAGTTATTAAATAGATATAGGTGCGGCTTGAATACGCACGCTGTGAGGCTGGATCAAGTCGTACCTGAAATACCTCTGCTCGTCAATATCAGACTCGGTAAGAAGTAAACAGAGGAGATGGCGTATGCGCAGCTGGGCGGGTACCTGGCGTGGCTGGTGATTCCGCGGACGGTGTCGTCGACTCTTCAGTCTGCGTACTACAAACTGACGTACAGCAACCCGACGACGATCCCGCAGAAAGGGTCGGCGAAGTACGCGCGCGACCAGCGAGTCTTTTACGCGCTGGTGATTGCCGGGTATTTGGTGTATTCTGTTTATAAATCTGTTTACGAAGGAGTTATTCTGCGTGGGAATTTCTACTCGCTGTTAAAAGTGCCTGTGGATGTGGACTCTAAAACACTTAAATCTGTGTATCGCGCACTCAGCGTGCAATTTCATCCTGATAAAATAGGAGCTGGAAGCGAGCAGATCTGGCTGTATTTCAAACTTGCTTCGGAAACACTGTCTGATCCTTTACTTCGGTTTGCGTATGACAGATTTGGCGAGAATGCGTTGCGGTGGCAGCATTGCGAGTCGCAGCTGGATTATATAAAGACAGGGTTTCAGTTCGCGGTGCCGCATTACGGATTTAGTTTTCTGATCTTGGTCGTGCTTTCGCTGTTTAGAAGGAGTGGGTTTGGGAGCTATGTATGGAGACACAGTCTTGTAATTGAGTACGTCTAACGTGTTATTAGTGGAGGTTTTTGGCTCTGGTTGCAGAGTTCACTATCGAATTGTTCCTCGTTACACACTCCGGCGTCCAGGAGGCCGGTTCCCGGTACATTTCCTACCCAATTACAATTCGCGAACTGGTAATCATCTCGCGAGATTTACTACTCACAATGACGATGGCCGCAGTTCAACTGGGTCCCATATTCTCTCCCTCGCATCCAGACTTGGCTACACAGTTAGCGCAGGACCATGAGATTATGGAGGCGATGATGAATCAAATTAATTCTGCTGGGACGAAAATTGACAGAGAGGTTTCTGCGTTGTTTAGTGCGCAGACGCAGCCATTTGTTATTCCGACTCCGAAAGAAAAGGAAAAAGTCGCCGACGAAAAGTATTTTAAAGATAGGCTGCATCAGTTCTTGATTGATAACAAGATCAGAAGTCAGCCTAATGTCAGAGAGGCTGTCAAGAATGTAGTCGAAGCAAAGACGCAATCTTTCAAATCGAGTGAGAAGGATGTATAATCAATTCTTTAACGAATGCTCATCGAAATATTCTATAAATTCGAATCTCCGGGGTTGATTCATAAAAGAAGTTTTGCGGTCGCGCGTCAGCTAGCGTGAAATTGTATCTGAATTTGCTCTCAGTAAGATACTTTTCGAAAGCTGCAATTGTGTCTTCGTTTCTAATCGTCGCTGCTATGAAGATCTCTGCCGACGGATTTTGCGTTGTTAGCTGGTCAAGAGATTGCACGAGTAAATTGCAGCCGTCAACGTCAAATGTCTAGAAAGATATAATGTATAATTAGCTTGATATGAACAAAATGTATAAAAGAAGAATAACTCACAATGTCAGCTCCTAGGATAAGATCGACGGGTTCATTGTATGAATACTCTGCTTCCCTACTCTCTTTCTCCAAATCATGACCGGTGTCTATACCACTTGAATTACCCCACTTGTAAATGCTAGTCTCTACAGAATCGCCAACATTATTGCTCTCGAGAATCCCGCGTAGTCGAAGAACGACTTCTTCAAAGCCGTCGGTTGCAACAGCTAGTTTACAGCCTAATTTACCACATAGTATGCTGATGAACCCAGTTCCAGCACCTAATTCTAATACGCGTTTGCCAGTCACAGTAATTTTATGCTTGTCAATTTCTTTGCGGTTGAGTATGATCTCTCCCAACGCAAGAGCTGCTTCCCATGTTCGGAAACCGGTTGTTCCGTATCCTGAGATTAAATTTCGAGTCTCGGTGATTGTGATACTGTCTTCGTGAAGTGCTGTTGTGAATTTGTAGGTCACGGGGCCGGGAGTCGGTACTGGAGGGACGGGATGCCGAAGGAGATTGACTAGTAGGAGAAAAATGTCACCGTCAACTTCTTGCTGTTATAACGTTAGTGAATGGGCTTGGGTAGAGATTGTGGATCCATACGCTTAATTTCTCGATTAAAGAGACTAAGGATTTAACGACGGCGACAGTATAAGACGGTGCAATTCCCAGTTCCTCAGACGGTTTCAGAACCTACATAGTTTGTCAAAATCGGTTAAAGGCCTTACATCATTCATTATACACACCTCAGTATAAAACAAATGCTGAACATCGGCATCGCAAATAGCATCAAAACGAACTACCTGATCCTCAATTGCTTCGTCATAAAGGCGTTCAGGAAAAGCAAATTGGAACTTTTTAGCAGGAACAAGCTGTAGAAACTGCCGCTCGATGTAGGATAACGTGGGTTTAAAATGGTCTTTTGACATTGTTTTATTTATCGATTTTTGAACTTTGTTTGCTGGTTGGAGTTGAATTTTTTGGTGGGACGCCGCACGATCTTTGACATATGAATATTGAGTGAGCAGTGAGGATGTAGTTACAAGAGTAATCTATTATATCCATTTATTCTATTTTACGCCTTTCATTTTGTTATCTTGTGTCATTCTTTGGTAATTATGCAAATAGTTTAACTATGGTATTTGCTAAATCAGCACATATTAGTAGGTACGCGAATCAGTTTAATTGGTGAAACCAGAACATTTTCAGTGTTGTCTCGGTCACTAATAAGAGTGAACAAGTACGAATGTAGGGCTACTGTGCTCACAAATCGTGACATTTACGATGATCTCACAGAAAGCCTCCACAAGTCATCAAGAAGAGCCTCAGACGATGCGGCAACAATCTCTGCACAAAAATGTGGGGCACACTGACAAGAATGTAAAAGCAATGCACGTTGAGTTTAGATGTGCAGCACAAGACAATACTGCTTAAAGAAGACCTGCCATTCTGCTCTCACAAGATCTGCATAACGTTTTGGTTTTCAATGGAGCGCCAGTATACAGATCGCAAAGTGGTGCGGCCGAAGACACTTCTGATGAGCATACAAAGGAACCTCCATTGAATTCTGTAGCTCTAGACGCTGAATCGCTAGCTGATCTTGATATATTTGACGTAGACTTGGGTGGCCTAATTAATATTTTCTCAAACTACTGGAAAATAAAGATGAATGCAGCGCAGAAGAGAGAGAAAAGTTATGCAAAATGCATCTGCAGCTTCGCGCCTATATGAATCTAATAAAGCATCGTAGATAATGGATTGCAACTGACTAAATTATGCAGCATCTTGATCAACTTCCGACTTGATTTTAGGCAAATTAGGAAAAACATCTATGCTTTTTAACCATAAATCAAAAGCAACATCAGGAAGCGTAAGATAAAACCGTCGCTGTGCACCCCGCATTGTGGTTACCGCCTTGGAAAATGAAGCAAAGGACTCTGAATCAAGATGAACTCTTGAAAATGTTCTGTCGAAAAGACGCTTCCACACATTCATTTCTGTAGTCTCATGGGCTTGGAACATTTCAAGAAAAGGATTGATAGGAGCGCGCTTTGCAATGAGTGATCGCGAAGTTCTGGGGCGACTGGCCTGTCGTTGCCGCCTATATGAGGGGACTCGAGATATCGCTGAACTAGAGACATCCAAAGCAACGGATCCGTTTTGAGAACTATTGATCCTGGGCTCGTCCTCATCATCAGCAGATGCTTTAGTGGAACGCTTCTGGAAACGCTGGTTTACAGCATAACCAGTTGCCAAGTCTGACGAAAATAAGGACTCAAGAAGCTCCAAGTTGTCGATCGATCGGAATCGGTACTCTGCTAACGTTTTATCTTTGCTGATCAAGCTCTTCCATTGAGATTCTGACAATAAGACTAATTGCTTTTCCGAGTCCCAACCCGCTCCGCTTCTGTTCTTCAAAGACAGAAATTTCTGATATCGTTGTCGTAAATAATAAGAGTGAGTTCTGACTTGCGTGGATTGATAGGTGTCTGCAAGATTACAGTAAGCTGTTCTGAGAGACGCTTCAGCAAAGGCTCTGTTAAAACTAGCTCTCTACTCGTCTTTTTCTCCGTGTCGAGCTCTTGCAGAAGAAATCGAGAACCTTCCTTCGTGAACAGCATTTCCAAATAGTGATCTCTGCCCACTCTCAAGAAAGAAAAATCAACGGGGTTATTTGTTGCATCGCCAATTGATTGAGAGTGTTATCTTGACAAGACTCTTATCTTTGTTGTCATCTGGACAAGAACGTTTACGTGCATGAGAAGTACGTTCCAATTGTCAAGGTTTATGCGACAACATGGGTTTAGGGCTGATAATGAACTTTAACCCTGAAAAAATATTTTGTGGCTCAGAGTTTTTTACAGCAGATTTGAGGTGGATTCATCGTTTGGGAACTGTAGCTTTGAAAACCAGCAGCGCCCTAACCTAACTGTAGATTCTACAGAAACTTACATACTCCAGACGCACCCGTATTTAGGAATATAAGAATTCAAATTAACTACTACCTGAAGGTTTCTGAAAAGAATAAACGGATGAGCCGCAGCGCAATCAGATGCACTTTCAACTCGTATTCAAGATTGCTGATGAAAGTTTGTCTGTTTGTTTGTGGAGCGGAAGAGGAGCCTGGTTAATCAAGTATGAAGCGTTGAAGTGCTATTACAGCATTTCGTAAATTCTTGAAATGTAAATCAAGTTCGCTGCTTTAAGCATCTGTAGAGCTTACTACGCATCAAAGCGTTGACCTACATTGCCCAAATCTCACAGATTCCACATGTAACCAACTCAAGATGCATTAGATTATTTTAACACAATGAAAACACGAAAAGAAAAAAAGAACCACCCAAAACATTATAAAATAACACATAAACATTGCTGAAAAATCACATTCTCCGTTCAATTACCGGTCCTTCGTCATCAATGAGATCCATTAATTCACCAGAAACCTGTAAAATATATCTTGTTAATATCATTGCTCTTTGGTCTAGATTTGGAAAAGATTTGGCAGACTTACTCTAAAATTCTCTTCCCGTGAAAGGCCACGCATCAAAAGACTTTCTTTTCTCGCTCTCATCAACTCACGAACCGAGGAGACTAAGAAGCCACTAATCAACTCAACAGACCAAGAGTCCGGAATTGTCTGTAAGACAAACTGTAAGTCTAGTAAATTTCCCCAACCTTCGAGTAATCTTTTCGTACACTTTATCCGGTCTTTGGTGGATTTTAGTTTTAGAAACTCAACAAGTAATAGTTTAAATAAATCTCCTTGCTGTTGCGTCGATGCTGCTTGTGATTGGCGACCGACAGCAAGTTCGGATTCAGATGCATGGATAACATGTCCTCCGTATAAACAATATGCAAACGCAGTATCATAATCCGCGAGTAAATGACATAAAATATGCAATGCAGAATGATGTTGTGAGAGTTTCCCATAAAGAATGACCATCTCTGTGACAAGAAAATCCTCATGTGGCCGAATTCGTCGAAGCACTTCTTGAACATCATATTCAACATCACTTTGCAAGATGTTTAAAAACTTTAAACGCATTGATACTGCTTCTTGATTTTTACTCTGTGAAATTTTTCCTTCTAAGAATAATGTATAAGCAGTTTTGGGTGGTACTAAAGCACGATATTCTTCGTAGCTTTTGATGATTTCTTGACGAGCTTCCTCGTTACTCTCAACAACTTCAATAACATCATTAGTGTAAAGTAAAACCAACTCATTCGCGAATTCTGTATGCTGTTGAACAAATACAATATCCTCAAGATAAAGTCTCCAAGCTTCGCCTCCGACTTTTCTGATTTCGTCCTTTACTTTAGTCTGATCGATTCGGACTTTCCGTCTATCGTCAATAAAGACTTGCACACCAAGTTCGGCATTTCGTTTCATTAACCAAATACCATATTCCCAAACCACAGACTCATCTTTACAACGTAGTAGGTATTCTGTCATTTTATGCTCGCCATCAATAAACTCGCTGTCTTGCCATTCTCCAGAAATCATCTTTCGCCAAGTCTCACAGACTTTTCGAACAAGTTTCCGACTCTGGTACAATCTTGATAATGCAAAATATTTATGATGATCTTCAAGTAATTTAATCGAATCTGGGAAAGAATGATCATCTACTGTAGAATCTGTGAAATTGTAGATTTCCTCTTTGGTAGTCATTGGTGTGTTTAATAAGACCCGTAAATATGCAACCTCAACCGAATGAAAGACGTCTGTCGCGTCCATGACACTTTGAAATCCTTTCTTCTCCAACCATCCGGCCAAGTAGTGTTTAACTACCATCAAAGCTTCCAAGGGCATTTCTTTTTGAGGAGTATGTAATGCTTCTTTAACACCGGCATAGAGCCATGGTGAACCTTTGACGTCCTCGACATTGAAAAGAGAAATCACAATCCGAGGATCAAACCCACTTTCGTTCCAATAATGCTCTGCATCAACGTAATTTCCCTCATCGAAATAATGTAGACTCAGTTTTTGCCGTATGTATGTAACTTCGTAGAAAGCTCGCTCGCTAGGTTCTTGTTCTTTATCAAGAGCTTCAAGAATCTCTTCAACCTTGCGCTCTTCTAGCAAAGAATCTAATCGTAATAAAGTTGGAGTAGGAATTAAACACTGCACACCTAGTTTGTTAGAGTACACGAAAAGTGAAGAAGATACTGTAGCAAAGCGAGCTGCAATTTTACGCTCTTCTTCTTGCCGACTTTCGTCGACTTCATCTAATAATGGAACGAGTGTGAATTTCTCGGCAAGAAGGGGATATGGCATGGAAAATGGTGATGATACTGTAGAGAGATTTGGAGGAGTTTCGAAGGATAGTGTTTGTAGTATTTGTTGTGGTTCAAGAGAGTGAAGCTGAAGTTCGTTGCCAATAACGGCAGCACAATATGGATACTCAACCGCAATGACGGATGGATAACCTGTCCAAGCGATTGTACCACGAGATACGTCGCCATCTAGATTTACCACTAAGCCAACAGCAGGTTCGTCCATAGCTGAACCACTAGTGACGAAGAATTCCTCTTTTGTAACTGATGCAACATGCGGTTTTAGCTTTGTTGTGGCAGCTGAATTATTGCATATCGAGAATAAAGGGATCTTTTGAATGCTGTTGAGATCAATCAGATCATATGTGTCTTCGTTTGCTACGAGAGCGATTGACGAGCGCTGAATTCCAACCAGAGCCGATGGATAATCGATATCCTGGATTTAGTAAGCAGAGTGACAATAGACTATAATAAACAAAGCTACTTACTCTTACTAGCCGTAAGTCTTTCTCTTTAACGCGAATTATTCTGATAAGCTTTTTTGTAAACACCGTGACCAAAATTTCGCTATCAGTTTCCCGAGAGATTTTGTCTAAATCTAAAGTCATGGAATTGACCTCTCTGATGCGACCCAAATTGACGGGTGAAAATTCCGGAAGTGTGAACATCGTGATTGAGTTGTGTGAAAGAACGAGGGCTTGTGAAACCGCCGGTAAAAGAAGGATCCTCGTGATGGGGTGAGGTCGAGATGGATGGACTATTTGTCGAGAAGCAAACATGTAAGTTGGACTGCTCTATAATGCAATGTTAGAAGCGTGTCGACGGGTGATGAAGAAGATAGTACTTGCCGAAGTGGGATCTTGAAAGTAGTGTAGGATCTCGCCTGTTGACGTTCCGATGTATATACTTGAATCTGCAGCATTCCACCAGTCAATTGATAGACCTCAAATACGATGTTTTAATCCAATATGGCAAAACTTACGCCATGCTTCCACACAAGTAATCTCGAGTTTCGCGTTCGATTCTGATTCCTCAGCGCCGACCAGCACCTCCGACACCAGCGGTTGCAGAAGGTACGGATCTAGCGGTGGCTTTTCGTTCTGGGTATCCATGACATTATCTTTTTACTTTTTTTGTCAAAGAATTGCTCGTCGCTGGTGTTGTAGCAGCAGCAGCGAAATGCCGGTGCTATGTATGTTCTGTACAAAGGAGCTGCTGTTGATTGGGAGACAATGACCCCGCGTTCAGCAGCTACCAGCACCAATGCAGTTGTAAATATACTGAAAAGTCAGATGATTTTGCTTCGTATCTGATAAAGAGTTAAGCGGTAATTTAGTAGCCTGTTTGCGATTATGATACAATTTTCGGTTTGTGGAAACAAAGCACAGCAAGATCTATATGGAGAAAGATTTCATGCTCAGTGAGAATAACTATGGTGTAGAATAGTGGCTAAAATGGGTCTCCGGAGAGAGTAAAGCAGCAGACAATAGCTGGAGTCAGGAATTACAAATGGTTTATAGAGTGCTGGTAGATATCCTAGTTGTATTGTTGGCCAGATTACCAATTACCAATGGACAATATTACTATTCATGAAACGAAGAGAACTGTTCGCAAGCATTGGGAAGTAACGCAGCATACAAAAGCAATAAGCAACAACAACACAGTATTTCCCACGTTTTTAGTGAACAATCCATTATTATTTGAGCTTTACCAGGTTTATTTGTAAAATACATTATCAAAACACAGTTGATTGTAGGTTGCTAAAGCGCCTGCTTCAGATTGCCGCACCAAAAGTTACCCTGCGCCTTAGTCTGGTCCATGCCTATTCAGCTACTGACGAATTATCCACCAGACAGCAATGGTTGTTCCATCTCAAGGCTTTCTAGTACAGCTGTGCACAGTAATTAATAGGCAGATTTGTCTTTATCTGTTAACGTGAAAGTACAGTGAGCGTCGCATGTCAGCGAGCGTCGCAACTCCCAACGCGTAGTCAACGCGACGCGTCTTACCACCCCTTTCCAACCCAAAAGTCGCTACCCATGGCCTTTTATTTAATACCGGCCGAGACCAGAGTAAATATAGCACTTGAGGCTTTGCGTAAAGACTCAAAATTAGGTATTCGAGGAGCAGCCAAGTAAAAACAAAGTCTCTGAACATACCGTTGGCTGACGATGCGCCGGCATCCCTCCACGAAGCGAAACTAAGTCCAAAACAAGACGTCTTTCAGATTTGGACGAAGCATCTATTGTTCAGCATATTCTTGATTTGGATAAACGAGCTTTCCCACCTAGACTGGCTGATGTGGAAGATATGGCAAA